>JAWRVF010000019.1:600000-903092 GCA_036785485.1 Physcomitrellopsis africana | reverse complement strand
CCTTCTTCTTCACAAATAAGATTGGTGCCCTAGTTGGTGACTTTGAATGAGAAATGAAATTCTTGGCTAGATTCTTGTCAATGTATTTCCGCAACTCAGCCAACTCCGTGTGCGATAGGTTGTAGATTGGGCCAAAAGACAGTTGTATTCCTTCTTGTAATTCTATAGCACAATCGTATGGCCGATGTTCTGGTAGTATATCAGCATTCTTCTTTTAGAACACGTCTTGAAAATCTTTGTATTGTTTCGATATACCTACTGTTGAAATCTGCTTTCTACTAGTTGGAGTTGTATAAATGACCAATGGTGTGCCTTCCTTGCATGATCTTACAAACGTTCTTGTTCCAATGAACAAGGAGTTTTTGATTTGGGGTCTTCTTTCAAGCTTGTGCTGAGGTTGTTCTATGGGAAATGTTATCCTCCGCAACCTCTAATCTATGGATGGATTATATTTTTCTAACCAAGAAAGACCAAGAATAATAGGATTTGACAGGGTGCTAATAATGTTGAAAATAATATAACTATTATGGTCTTTAAACATCACCTCTATAGGTTCTGATTCATAGGTGACACTACTAGATAATAAAGGTTGTCTATCTATTACTTCTACGTGAACATGTTTGAATTTTTGTACTAAGGGAATTTTGTGACACTTAGCAAATTCTTGGTCTAAGAAACAAGTAGATGCTCTTGAATCTAATAAAGCTAAGATTTTTAGTTTTTCAGGACCAAAAGACAAAGGAATTGTAAAACAATGATGAAGTGAAAAGAGAGGAGAGGAACTTGGTTTTGATTTGTCCAACCGCACGGTTCCTATTATAGCTGGGCATCCTCGTTTTTTTGAAAAAACGCACCTCTATTCTTGATGCTGCGTCTATTTTGCTTCTTAGGATAGTTTCCAACTCTATGGCCTTTTCCACCGCAATAAAAGCACAAACCTTTCTCCATACACTGCTTCTTTTCTTCTAGAATAAGGGATTTGACACGTACCGCATCAATCTACATGTCTTCTATCTCCAATTGTGAATTTAGGCTATTTGCCGATATAATTGCACCGTGACGACTTGTATATTATCTGGAGCGTTGATCTTGGCGACATTGAAATAGGCAGTTATCGCACTTCATAGCTTGGCTAATGGCTTCGTTGAGCATTCGTGGATCAGGAAGAGATAACAACAAATCCTTCATGTCGTCCCTTAGACCCCAATAGAATTAACTCATCAATGCTTCTTCATCCCAGTTGATGTCGCATACTAATTACCTGAAATCCGATACATAGACTGATGTAGAGCGAGTCCCTTGTTGTAGCAATCAAATTTTTGTTGTAGCCCATCGAGTCTTGTCATGCTCGCCAAATGCTTCCGCAAATGCTTCCAAAAAAATCTCAAAGTTGTTCAAAATTGGTGATCCTTTTTTAAATAGAAGAGCAAACCACAATAGAGCTTGTCTCGTAAGCAAAGTTCCAACCAATCCAATGCGTGATTCCTCTTTCGGATAACGTTCGGATTGTAGAGCTGTTATTAATTTGATTTGATTCATGAAACCTCAAAACTTAGAGCGTGTGCCATCAAACTTGTCTGGAAGGCTAATTTGAGGCTCTTTTCGTTGTGGAAGTAATGATTCTTATTGAACTACAGGTAAAACTGCTTCTTCTGGTGCAGAAGCTTGAGGCTGATGAAGCCCAGATTGTGCTATTGCGGATGTTCCATCATTATGAAGTCTTGCAAAGACTCCTTCCATCACCATAGTTCTCTGTGACAATGTAGCAAGAGCATTCATAATGGCGTCTATCTTGGACTCTAAACTTTCACTCATATTAATGTCTTGACCTCCAACCATTTTTAGAGAAAGAAAATAATTGTTTCTAGAAGAAATATTGGTTTAGAAGAGGATACTCCACAGCCTCTAAAATGCCTTAAGATCTTCAAAGAGAGGAATAATCCACTCTCTCTAAGAAGATTAAGACTCCTATATTTTAATGAAAAAGATATCAATTTAAAAGAGGATAATTTGCAACCTCTAAAAGACTAGTGTACCTTCAAGAAGAGGGATAATTCACACTCCAAAAAGAAGGAACTAGCTCTAATATCTAAGATGAGAGTAGTCTCGACAAACTATCATGGACATATATTATAGACTGGAAGTCTAAACAAGAATATCAAGAAGAATTGGCAAGAATTGGATTAATCAGATGAGTACAAAAATAACACCAGAGATGTGAGCTAGAGCTCCAAGAGATGTGTTGTCGAGACTGAAGAACTCTTCAACCTCAAGTCCAATATATACTCCTACCTAGGAAGCTTCTCAAGCAGTTTCCACCAACTAGGGAGCTTCTCGAGCAACTTCCACCAATTAGGAAGCTTCTCAAGCAGCTTCCACCAATTAGGGAGCTTTTCAAGCAACTTCTATTAACTAAGAAGCTTTTCAAGCAACTTCTATCAATTAGGAAGATGTTTGAAGGCTCTAGAAGGTTTTAAAGAGTTCTAGGAACCTTTTAGAATGTTCTAGAAGATTCTGATAAGTATGTCCTTGATAATTATTCCTTTCCTAAGATGTATTATTGTTTTTTAGAGGTTACAAATTATCTTCTTCTAAATTAATATCATTTAATAATATTTCTTTTCAATATAAAAAATATTTTATTAAAGGCTTTTTGATTTTTTTTTTTTTTTTGATTTTTTGATTTTTTGATTTTGTTTGTCAATATAAAAGTAGATCAAATTATAAGAGGTGTATCTTTACAAACATAGAATAGAATTGAGATTCTTGCATATCTTCAAGCTCTTTTGGATAACATATGAGAAGAAATGACATTCTTTTATAATTTTAAAAAAAAATCTTAAATGAAGGTAGTATCTAAAGAACCTAAACAGAAAATTCATAGTTTGCCACATTTTGGAGATTTTAGAATATTTAAGGCTTGTATATTTGATATAATTATCTTTTTTAAGAACAAATTTATATAAATTTGGAATTTAGAAACAAGTGGTAGACAAGCTATATATATATATATGATCTCTATAGAAGTTTTAGGAATTGTTATGATGGAGCCAAAGACTAGTATGCTTGATAAATTTGAAGAATAAGATTCAACTTTTAAGATTTTGTTTAACAAATATGATTCTACTTATAATTATATCCTTCTTATTATCTAGATGGATTCACTCAAGTTACTTTTGCAAGCACCTTTTAATCATGAAGTATTCAATTATAATTTGTCCTACTGTTAAATTTTTTTTTTCTAATCTTATGTAATTTAGAGGCTTTTGTGAAAAGATTTATTACTGTATTTGGAGATAGTAATGGAAAGAGGGTGGCAGAAAAAAAGATCCAAAACCTATGACAAAGACAATATTCAAGTGCAATTTATACCATAGAATTTCAACAACTTATGATCTTAACTAGAATGATAAGACTTTTATGATTCAATTTTATTATCGCTTAAATGATGACGTGAAGAATTTATTGATCACAATGCCAAGAGTTGAAAGCTTAAAAGAGCTCATGTCTCAAACTATTACTTGTGACAATCGTCTATTTGAATTGCGACAAGAGAGGCAATTAATATTTAGTAATGCTTATTAAAATATGACTGTTATATCTTGAAGAATATTAGAAAAGCCATCAATATATCCTAAACCTATGCAAATTGATGCAGCTCAATTCAAACCATTAATAGTAACAAAGAATATTAAATGTCAAAAAAAAAATCTATATCTATATTATAAAAGATCTCATTACAAGATAAAAAATTATCCAAACAAGTTTAGAGAATTTAAAGTATGAGATATAATATCTAAATTGGAGAGATTGAAAAACAAAGACGTCTAGCCATAGTAGAAATCTTACGATTGAATACCTTCAAATCTAAATTACTAAAAAAAGATCTTTTTCTACCTCCAAATCTAAAATCTTATTTAATATTTTTTATACATATAAGAATTTTAAGACATGAGATTTTTTCTAAAGTCCTTTTTGATATTGGAACCTCAACATGCTTTATAAATAAAGATTTTGCAAGCAAGTACAACTTAGTACTTATAAAAAAGATCCCATCTTGTACCCGTTGAAATCATTAAATAGATAAAATCTTGCATTAGGAGATGATATTAAAGAAATACAACCATTAAAAATGATACTAAGAGATCAAATATCATATATTTTTTTTAAAATTATTTGTTGTCCAATAAATCCTATTATCATTAAACTTTCTTTGTTTGAATTACATAATCTTGATATTGATTGGAATTTGTGAAAGATTTTTTTAAGATCCAAACATCAAACAAAGAAACAAGGTGCTATTTTATTTTTTGGAGCTAAAGCATTTATATAAGCAATAAAGAAAAGAGATATATTTATATTATATACTATTTCAATGAAAGATTCAATTAGATAACTCAAATAAGGTATTTCTAATCAATATTGTAACCTTGAAGACATATTTGAAAAAAAATAAAATAGACATATTACTAAAACATCATTCTTATAATTGTGCAATCAAATTATAAGATAGAGCTCAACTTCAATTTGGTTCAATTTATAATCTTTCATAGACATAGTTTACAATTTTACAACAATACATTGATAAAAATCTAGCCAAGAATTTTATTAAATACTTAAAATCATCAATAGGAGCACCTATCTTGTTTGTAAAGAAGGATGGTTCTTTACGTATGTATGTTGACTATTAAGATCTAAATAAGATGATTATAAAAAGTTGCTATCCATTATCATTAATCTTAAGATTATTAGAATAACTAGGACAAATAAAGATTTTTATAAAGATTGATTTGAGAGGTGCCTACAACCTACTCAAGATCAAAGAAGGAGATCTATGAAAGACAATATTTTATACAAGGTTTGGACATTTTGAATATAATATTATATCTTTTGAACTTACAAATGTACCTATAATCTTTTAACATGTGATAAATGACATCTTTCAAAAATACTTAGATAAATTTGTAATCATCTATTTAGATGATATTTTGATCTTCTCTAAGAACAAATAAGAACATGTACACTATGTATGTATGGTATTAAAGAAACTACAAAAAAATGGATTATATGCCAAATTGAAGAAGTATTCTTTCTATCAACTATTAATTAAGTTCTTAGGATATATTTATTTTAAAAATGGAATTTCTATGGATCTAAAGAAGATACAAATTGTTATAGAATAGAAATAATCATCATCAATTAAAGATGTATAATATTTTTTAAGATTTGTAAATTTTTACACAATCTTTATTAAAGATTATTATAAGATTGTAACTTTGTTAACATAATTTATAAGCAAGAAGAGATTTTTTTGGAATAACAAGGCTAAATAAGCATTTAAGAAGTTAAAAAAATTCTTTACTTCATCTCTTATATTTATTAATACAGATCTAAAAAAACCATTTATTCTAAAAATAGATGCCTCAGATTTTGCACTTAGATTTGTGCTCTCTGAGATTGGCAATGATAGTCAATTTCATCTAGTAGCATTTTGCTTTTAGAAATTTTCAGCTGCAAAGATCAATTATGAGATCTATGACAAAGAATTATTGATAATTGTTGATACTTTTAAAGAATGGCGTCATTTGCTAGAAGGAACTCAATACAAGATCATAGTATATACTGATCACAAAAACTTAGAATATTTTATAAGTACCTAAATTTTGAATTGCCTTCAAATATGATAGAACATGTCATCATCTTAGTTTAATTTTGTGATTATATATTGTTCAAAAAAACTTCAAGGGAAACCAGATGTCCTTTATTGATGTTCATATCTTTTACCAAGAATAAGAGACATTGTATCATATCACCAAAAATTAGTCATGTTTAAGCTATCTAATTTATAATTAAAGATATTGATAATATCTACCTATGCAAATACAACTTTCAAGATAGAAATCTAGAAAGAAACAAAGATGGATCCATTTATAGATAGTATTTAGTGACATTTAAAAAATATAGTGGTAGAAAAAAATAATAATTTCAAGTTTAAGGATGGATTGTTAAATTTTAAGATCTCTTGTATGTTCCTCTAAGCCATGTAAGACTTCAAGTTCTTTAAGTATGACATGACTTTTTAGCAATTGGATATTTTAACTTCAATAAGACTTTAGAATTAATATCAAGAAATTATTAGTGGCTTCAAATGTGAAAATTAGTGAAGAAGTTTATCCAATCATACAAAATTTGTATCCAAGAAAAGATCCCAAGATATCAACCATATAGACTTTTCTAACTACTTTCAATTCCTAAGGATCTATAGCAATTGCTATCTATGGACTTTATTACAAACCTTTTGATTTTTAATGAGAAAGATTCAATTTTTGTGGTGGTAGACCATATTATCAAAATGGCATATTTTATCTTATACAATAAGATTATTTTTGAGGAAGAAATGGCCAAGTTTTTTATTAATAATATTTATTAAATACTTGACCTTTCAAGTGATATTGTTTTGGACCAAGGACCATAATTCGTATCAAATTTTTAAAGATGACTATTTTAACTTTTGAAGATCAAGATCAATCTTTGATCAGCTTATCATCCTCAAATTGATTGTTAAGGACATATACTTCAAAAGTTCACGAAATCTTCTAAAATATTTTAGAAGCTTTCAAATTAGTCTAAGTGACTTGAAAAACTTTCTAGTTAGTAGAAGTATCTCAAGAAGCTTTGTAGTTAGTAAAAGGAGCTCAAGAAGCTTTGTAGTTAGTAGAAGGAGCTCAAGAAGCTTTCAAGTTGATAGAAGGAGCTTGAGAAGCTTCCATGTTGGTAGAAGCTGCTCAAGAAGCTTGCTAGACAAGGATATATATTAGAGTTGAGATTGAAGAGTTCTTCAATCTTAACTACGTATCTCTTAGATTTCTAGCTCACCTTTCTTAAAATTATTCAAGTCCTTGTTGGTTTCTTCTTGAAACCTTTTTCTAATTCAAGTCTCTTGTTCTATATTCTTATATCTTTGACAATTTGTTGAGACTAACTTCATCTAAAATATCAAAGTTGGATCTTTTTTGTTACAGAGTGAATTACCTCTCCTCTTGAAGATATATTAACGCTTTAGAGATTGTAATTTTTTTTCTTTTAAATTGATATTCTCTTCATCACAGTGTTAGAGTTTTATCTCTCTTATAAGAGAGTGGATTAACTCTCTCTTTGAGGGTCTTAAGATATTTTAGAGGCTGCAGATTATCCTCCTCTAAATTAATATTATCTTCTTATAGATTCATTTTTTTTTAAAATTTTTAAAATTTTTTTAGAATGGTTGGAGGTCAAGACATTAATATGACCAAATCTTTTGAGTCCAAATTAGATGCCATCATAAGCACTTTTATTACTTTATTTACTATAATAGTGGAAATTAAAGAGATTATTGTAAAATTTTATAACAACATAATATTATGAATACTACAACCTAGAGTGCACCTACCTCCAATTTTTATACTTGAGGATGTAGTACTATCTATGTTGCATCAAAAAAATCTATCTATTCAGCAATATAAAGAGCCTTGAGTTAGTCTTTTGGAGAAATATGATAATATATATTCAAAATTTTGAGGATTTATCAATCAAATTTAATTATATAATGGCTCTACAACCTGATACTTATCCAACAAAAGAATCAAGGATTGGCTTGGTTAGTACGTTATTTACAAGATAAGTATTATTATAGTTTATTTCCTTATTTAAAAAAAAATCATTAATTTTAAGCAACTTTGAAGTTTTTGTAGAAGTATTTGCAGAAGCATTTGGAGAACATGATAAGGCTCATTGAACAACAGCCAAGATCTGAGCATTGTGACAAGGGACATTGTCATGTTGTGATTTGGCTATTATATAAAAATATTGTATATATATATATTTAATATATAATTTATTATGTAGCTAAGTGAGAGCCATATCAGAGGATTTTATTGATTATAAAATATGATTAGGTTGTTAGTTTAGAAGGGATCCATTAAAAGAGCTATTGTTAAGATTTATACAACCTTATTTTCTTTTGATAATGACTTTTGAGGTTGATTTTATATTCATAATAACTTTTATATATCTTGAGTCACCTTTGTTAGATATTGGTGATCTTTGAGATCTTGTTTATTTATTTTATTTAATAAAAACGAGTAGTTAGGCCATCTATGTAGATAAATGGAGATGGATAATAGAAGTCTCTATTTCTATTGGCCAAAAATCATATCTAATGGGCTTCAAGGAGGCTGCCTGAGAGCTTATTAGGGATTAGGATTTTTTTTCAAGAGGATTCAAACATTGAAGGCTAAGATCAGCAAGTTTGGAATTTTGGCTATGATTTTGGTGAAAAATTTGTGTGATTTGGACTTTTTATGAAAGAGATATGGATGCTCAAAGTTGAGGTGTCAAAATTGTACCTACTATTATTCTTTTGGACTTAACTTATGTATGTAGAAAGCAATAGAGAATTGGAAATTGGGATTGAAAAGAACACTTTATTTTCTACATTTTTTATATTAGCTTAATAAAATCTAAGTTAGAATGAAGGAGATATTAGAAGTTAAAGTCAATGCTTGTAATCAAAGAATAATAAGTAATCCTAATTAACTAGTAGTTATGTTTTGAGCAATATCTTAGGGAATTTGATAATTTTTTAGCTCAAATTTTTTAAGAGTGTATATATTTATATTAAAAGATTATATGCAAATTTTTTGTAGCATTAGGATTTTGGATTTGTGAGATATAAAGAAAATAGTACTTGGGTGTCTGTGAATTAGGATTTTAAGCACCTATTAGGATTTTTAAGATATCAAATGATCAAAAGAAAATCTATAATTGATTTTTTTTGTAGTAAAACTTAAGAATAATATTTATACTTTAATTTTTTTTTATAGAATCTAAATAGCTAGATCAAAAGTTATTGAACTCTAAAGTTTGAAAAGAAATAAATTCTAATGGGCAAATAAGCTATTAAAGAGTTTTATTACAATTTGAGACTTTATATACAAATCTATTTAAATATAAAAGATTTTATCAACATAAGTTCTATTTTATAATATCTTTATATTATTTGTTCTTTTTATTAAAGACAAATCACTTATTAGAGTCTTAGCAATAAGTTATAAGAAAATTTTCTATAGCCAGATATCCACTGTATTCCCAGATAGAAGATCATGCTATACAATAGTGCACTCTATATCAATTTATGCATTCAATTTTAGGTAATTAGTATGCAACATCAATTGAGATGAAAAAGCCTTGATGAATCAATTCTATTAGAGATTAAGAGACAATATAAATAATTTATTATTATTATTTTTGGATCCACAATCGCTCAATGAAACCATCAAGCAAGCTGTGAAATGTAATAATTGACTATTTGAATGTCAATAGGATCAACATTATCATATTATATTTATTTATATTATATAAAAATTAAATAAAATATATAATATGTTAATAAGTCTAGATGTGTATTAGAATGGATAGTAGATTAAATAAAAAGGAGTTGATGTACAAAATTTTATTTTGATTTTTTTTACTTATTTTAATTATAATATTTAAATTATATAAGACCTAAATATTTAGTATGAAGCCTTGAGAGGAGATTGGAATCCAAAGATGAAAATTAAACTACTAAGAGACTTATTTGAAGGGATGAAAGTAAGATATGGATGAATGAAGGTAAGGAATGAAGTACTTCATTTCCATTGATCAATGGTCATGTCTAATAGGCTTTGAGCAAGTTTTCTGTGATAAAAACAAGGATTTTGGCAACTTTAGAAAAGGAATTCAAAAATCAAAGGCTAGGATTTAAAAGCTTATTTTTTGTACTATAATTTTAGTATAAAAATTATAAGATTTAGAATTTATCTAAAGAAGAAGTATGTGCTTGAAATTAAGGCATACAAATTGCACCTATTGTCATTCTTTTGAGCATATAAGGAATTCTACAAAATCTTTTGGAGGTCAAGAGATGCAATTAGACAGGTGATTTCAAGACCCACAGCTTTTATAGAAGAACTATTATATTTGGAGTATGGAAAAAAGAGACATTAAAAGTTGAAGACAGCACATCAAATTCCAAGACAATAAATAGACCATTTTGTTGATAGTGATGATTTCTACCATATCTTAAGCTTTTAGACAAATTTTTGTCTAAAAATTTCTAAGAAGATGAATTATTATATTAAAAATCTATAAATCAAAGTTTTATAGCATTTGGATATTTAATTTATAAGATATGAAGAAATTAGCATGTAGGTGTTTATACACAAGGGTTTGAAGCTACTGTTAGGATTTTGGTGATATCTAAAGATTGGCATCAAATCAATGGTTAAAATTTATTGGAATAGTTTTTAAGAATATATCAATACTTTAAGTAAAATTTGAGTACTTATGGATAGTCCGATTAGGAGATATGCACTATTGAAATTTGGAAAAAATCCCTTTTAAGGATAATGAAGGGTTTAATATATTTTGCCACATTTTGGAGATTTTAGAATACTTGAGGCTTGTATATTTGATATAATTGCCCTTTTTAGAAACAAATTTATATAAATTTGGAATTTTTATCTATCTTGGTTGAATATTTAGTTGTAGCCAGAAGCCCAACGTTTTCTTGTGGCAGATTCTCTCTACCACAACAACGAACTATTCTATAGATGAGTTATAAGGACAATAGCCTTGAGAATAGATAAGAGGATATAAAATATACTAAGAGATGTCTTAATGGTAGATGAGATGTAAAAAGATGTCTTAATGGTAGGTTGAATGAATGTAAGAGAGAATGGATGGAAGTTGTCTACCATGACAACAACCTATAAGTAAAGGAAGTTAGAAGTGAGAGTTATCTTATTCCACACTTCTCTTTATGTGAAATCCTTATTGATTCTAAGTATTGGGACTTCTCTGTTCTTTTTTTTCAACATTCTTGCTATATCTAGAAGTAATTTGAATTCAAATTTAAAAATAGAAGGTATGTGGCTTAATGTGGTACGTTTTAAACCTCTTAGTCCACAAGAAAAGAAGCATCAAATAAAAAAAGGTCTATACTTGTATTGTAGCAAAGAAGGCTACAAGGCTCATAATTGTCCAAAAAAATAAAATTGATGCATCACCAAAATCAAGAATGCAATTATTTAGGAAAACAAAGATGTTCAGCCATAATAGAGACTGTTGTCAACACAGAGAGAATGAGCCTCAAAAAAGCATTGGACTTTTGGTTGTCACTAATTTCTCAATCAAATATCAAGATAAATAAAAATTCCAAATTTATATAAATTTGTTCTTAAAAAGGATAATTATAATCAAATCAATGGTTCAAATATACAAGCCTTAAGTATTCTAAAATCTCCAAAATGTGGCAAAATATATTAAACCCTTCATTATCCTTAAAAGGGATTTTTTCCAAATTTCAATAGTGCATATTCCCTAATCGGACTATCCATAAGTACTCAAATTTTACTTAAAGTATTGATATATTCTTAACAACTATTCCAATAAATTTTAACCATTGATTTGATGCCAATCTTTAGATATCACCAAAATCCTAACAGTAGCTTCAAACCCTTGTGTATAAACACCTACATGCTAATTTCTTCATATCTTACAAATTAAATATCCAAATGCTATAAAACTTTGATTTATAGATTTTTAATATAATAATTCATCTTCTTAGAAATTTTTAGACAAAAATTTGTCTAAAAGCTTAAGATATGGTAGAAATCATCACTATCAACAAAATGGTCTAATTGTTGCTGTCTTCAACTTTTAATGTCTCTTTTTTCCATACTCCAAATATAATAGTTCTTCTATAAAAGCTGTGGGTCTTGAAATCACCTGTCTAATTGCATCTCTTGACCTTCAAAAGTTTTTGTAGAATTCCTTATATGCTCAAAAGAATGACAATAGGTGCAATTTGTATGCCTTAATTTCAAGCACATACTTCTTCTTTAGATAAATTCTAAATCTTATAATTTTTATACTAAAATTATAGTACAAAAAATAAGCTTTTAAATCCTAGCCTTTGATTTTTGAATGACTTCTCTAAAGTTGCCAAAATTCTTATTTTCATTATAGATAGCATACTCAAAGGATATTGAGCATGACCATTGACTAATGAGAATGAAAATCTTCACCCCTTGCCTTCATTCATCCATACTTTACTTTTATTCTTTCAAATAAGCCTTTTAGTAATTTAGTTTTTATCTTTGGATTACAATTTCTTTTCAAGGCTTTATACTAAATACTTAGGTCTTATATAATTTAAATGCCATAATCAAAATAAGTACAAAAAAATTAAATATAGTTTCTTACACCAACTCTCTTTTATTTAATCTACTAATCATTCTAACACACATCTAGACTTTTGAATATATTATATATTTTGACTAATTTTTATATATTGTAAGCAATTACAACATGACATCTATTCCCTTCAAACTTGCACATCTTTTAGTGTGTGCCAAAAAATCACGTCTTCCAATCTTCAACTTAATCAATGATTCTTGAATAAACTAATGCTCAATTTTGTACTTCTTTCTCAAACTTGGTTCTTTAACTACTTGCTTGATGTGCTCTATAGTATCAAGTAATAATTGAATATCTACAAGTTTTATTTTCTATACCACAGCCTTATATTTAGTTTATATTATGGCCTCAAATTTCAACCCATAACTTGTAGTAAGTCCACCTTTTTCCACAATCTTTTCCAGCTCTTCATAAGCCCTTCTTGAATGAATCTCTACTATAACATCTTCATCTATGCTTATAGCTAAATTCTACAAAACTTGTACCAAACCATCTTCTAAACCTATTTCTTCTATTATTCCAGCTATAACTTCATCACTTAAAATTAAATCCATTAATTTTATATTTTTTTATTATTTCTTTATCTTTCTTTTATTTACAAGATCCAAATCTTCAATCTTTTAAAAACTCACAAATCTATTGCCAATCAAATCTAAAATCTAGAATTAAACTTATCTATGTTGGAATTTGGAAATAATCTATTTACATCTATACACCTCCATCCTACATGGGTGCCCTTTAGAAACCTAAGAATATATTTATTGGCTTTAAAGGCATCTTTTTTATCCAATCTCTTTACCTTTCATGAATAGGCTTTACAGAAAGAAATTGTATAACTTTCTTCTCATTACAACTATAAATTTAGGCATAATGTGAACCATCATCCAAGACTTTAGTTTCCATCCTAGTAGCTATAATATAGGTCTAACCAAGTATTACTGGATATGTAACAAAATTTTGTACAAATTTTTTTTGTTCCACCTCCATATTTCCAATCTTGATCTTTATAGCTAAATGAGCTCTATATAGGTCATCTTATTCATTGTTTGTAACTTTAATCATCCAACCATGGTTGATATCAATTGGCCACTTATTTTTCTCATATACTTGTCTAAATATGATATTGATTTTTAATCCATAATCAATTAAGGCTAAGATTGGATTCTTAAAATCTTCTAACTTCACTTGTATCTTTGTAGAAGTTTTAATTTGATAAAAGATTGAATATCTATTATTTTCCATTTCATCATCATCTTCTTTTAATGAATTGATAATATATGTTTTTTTATAATCTTTTTATTTTTTTTACCAAATTTTACTAATATATACTTTATTTAATATTCTTCCTTATCTTTGGTATAATTGATCTGGATCCAAAGATAGAATAGTATTAAAATTAGAATGGCTATTGTTAAAGACAAGAAGACTAGAGATTCTTGAAACAAGGCTAAGAATAAGAAAGGTATTGACAAGAGTGAAGAAGGCTTCACTCTTGTCTCTAAATATACTATCTACCTAAGAGTTATATGGCAGTATTTTATAAGATCTCCAACATCTACCCAATTTGTAAGACACATTGTCATATAATAACATGGCCATTAGGTGAAAGAAGAAAGGAATGATTATAATATATAGGAGCTCAAATAAAAATATTTTAGCAAATTATTTTAGAATTATAGATAATAGATAAGAAAGTAATAAAAATTAAAAGATATTAATACTACCCTTTTATAGAAGAGGCTTCTATTTACTTTGTATGGCCATAAATAAGGCAAATTAAAGTAGATTAGAAAAATAGTTAATATAGATATCTTTAGGAAAAAATTAAGAATATATTTTAATAAATTTTACCTCAAAATTCTTAGAGTTGATACTCGGAGAGGACCGGTTGTGATCTTGGATTGAAATCAGATCCTAAGATATAAATTTGTGTGCCTACAGCAAGTCGGGGGTTTTTTTGGTAGATCAAAGAGTTGAATTAGTGAAGAGACTTAAGAGGGTTTGTTTGAATATTAATTTTGAGTAATTTGGATAAGAATTGGTTTTGTAAGAACTTTGCAAAATCAAGGTTGTATCGGATGATTTTGGATTTTGTGAAATAAAGAGGGGTTTACAATTTTGAGCATTGTGTGAGTTTGATTATAGATCTATAAGTGAAAAATTAAGGATTTGTGGTTAAAGATCAATAATTAAATCATCAAACATTATAGATTTAATTTGCTATAAGATTTGATTAGAATTCAATTAGGATTTATTAAGATTTGATTAAGATTTGATTAAGATTTGAATATGATTTGTTAGAATTTGGTTAAGATTTATTAGGAATCATTAGAATTTGATTAGGATTTGTTAAGATTCATTTAGAATTTAGTTAGGATTTCATTAGAATTTGAATAGGATTTAATTAAGATTTGATTAGAATTTAATTAGATTTTGATTAGGATTTGATTAGGATTTGAATAGGATTTGATTAGGATTTGACTAGAATTTGATTAGGATTTGATTAAGATTCAATTAAGATTTGATCCAAATTTGAATAGAATTTAATTAAAATTTGATTAAGATTTGATTACAATTTGATTAAAATTTGATTGAGATTTTTATTTTTAATATTTTAAGAAATTTTTATTTTTATATTTCTTTTGGATTTATAATAATATTTTTTTAAAATTTCTTTATTACTTTTTTAAAAGTTCTTTAGGATTTTATATTTTTTTATAATTAATTAAAAATCTAATTAAAATTTTAATAGTTGGACATACTTATTAGTCATTAATTATAAATTTTACATAATTCTATTAAAGATATTAGGACTTAATATTATTATTTCATTTTTATCTTCTATATCTAATTGCATAGAGCATTCTCAAGTAAGACTTCATGATATGCAACAATATGTCAAACTTGCAAGATAAGTTTTTCATATGTGTGTCATGTACTTCACTTGTTTGTTCAAAGAAAATGACAACAACCGCTATTTTCTTTCTGCTCAACTTATTGATGACAACAACTAGTCTTTCTTATATATTTGTAATATTATCCTCCCTTCTAGGAACAAGTTCCACAAAAAGCAGTGATTATGTTGTCGTGAAGTAAATACATCCATTTATAGAAATCTAACTTAACTATCTTTTCTTCAAAATTTTATTAAGTTCTTTCTTTCTTCTTACCAATCTAAGTTTTTATATAGTTTAGGAAAAATTTCTCACTTTCTTTCTTTTTCTTTGGTTAAAATTTTACCTTATCTTTAATCTTAACTTTAACTTTGATCTAGCCTTGAAACTTTCTTTTATTTCTTTTATCTTTTTTCCAATCTTAGATTTTAGTAGATTCAAGGTTATATTTGTAGATATAAGGAGTTTTGACTTTGAGGTTGAATTTAGGATTTACCAAGGATAAATAGTAGATTTGGATGTCAATAGTCGGCTACCATTAATAGTGCTAACTTGGAGGATTAGATTTGGGGTTTTTATAACTTTAAACTATTAATTGTTGACTTGGACTTTGAAGACCTTGGCTGCAACTTCTTTGACGAGCTCGGAGGAGAAGAAGAGGGGGTTTTTTGGCAAATGTAGAGAGGTATTCAGAGAGAGCTTCTTCTTAGCATGAGTTAGGGTGGTAGAAACGCTGGATTTGGAGCTTAGATGAGAGAGATATGCTTGTTTAAACTTAGACTACTAATATGACACCTACTATCACTTTTCAGGGTATATTAGAAGTTTTAAGATACTAGTAAGAAATCAAAAAGTTGAATTAGAAACTAGACTTCAAGCTACACATTTTACATCCAAGAATTGATAGAAATGAGTTTAGAATGAGTGAGATATGGCTAGTTAAACCCAGCAAATTAAACTAGGGTTTTGAAGAAGTTAGATAAATAGAAGGATTTGCTTTAAGCTAGAACTTGAGTTTCAAGAAGAATTTGAAGCTCATTTTTTGTGTACATATTACTTATACTATAAAGAGTCTATGTCTAAAATCTCATATCAATTGAGACTTTGATTAGGGAGTAATGGCAAATTTGTTCTTAGGTATCTAGGATTTTGACATTTAAAAGTATCTGCCAAGGATTTGGTGATATCTAACGATCGGCAATGAATTCATAGCTCAAAATTTATGTGATGAGGATCAAAGGTATGAGTTGTGTTTTCTCAATTTTTGAGCTTATTTGAATGGCTGGATCTTCAATTATGAATTTTCAAGTTTTGGATTGAGATTTGACTTTTAAAAGTATCTGCCAAGGATTTGGTGTTATCTAACGATCGGCAATGATTTCACAGCTCAAAAATTATGTGACAATAGTTAAAGGTATGAGATATGTTTTCTCAAATTTTGAGCTTATTTGAACAGTTGGATCTTAAATTATGACTTTTTAAGTTTCTAGTTTGGTTTTACTTATATAATTACTTGCTAATATTTTGATGATATCTGGTGATCGGTAATGAATTCACAATTGAGAATTTTTGTGAAGATGACTAAAGAAGTGAACTCTATGCTTCCAAAATTTGAACTTATATAAACGGCTGGATTTTGATTTATAAATTTCCAAGCTTCTAATTTGTTGATTTATTATACGCATGGTTTTGTGACTATAAAAGAAAAATTTAAAAAAAATTGTGCATATTGGATCCAACTTGATTGTAAAGAGGGACCTTGTGTCTACCTGAAGTGGACTTTTGCCACGACAACGTGTTGAAAAATTCCAAGATGCACCAAATTATATTTGTCACATACTCTAATCTTTGTTTCCTTCGAAGACAATTAATAGGTCCTTTCAAGTATCAATAATGTCCCATACCAAGGTGAGAGGACTTTTCTACTATTTGATCATTGTTGAGGCTTTCATTACTTCCTTCAAAGAAAATTTTAGAATACCATCAAGAGTAGTTCTTATTTCTAAAAGTATCACCAAACATCGGAAGTTTCTTCCAAGGTCATGATATCAAACACATTGTATCTCACTATCAATTTGAAGAAGAACATGTTGTTCTTAAAGATCTTGATTTCTATTTTGTCATCTTAAAGGTTGTGATAGTCATTATGTCTCATCCAATAAGTCAACAAACAATGGCTCTTATGCTAAATTTGCTGGTTGTTGATTTTTAATCTCTTTGGCATAAATAAATTCAAAAAAAT
The DNA here is from genome assembly GCA_036785485.1 of Physcomitrellopsis africana. Lineage (NCBI taxonomy): Eukaryota > Viridiplantae > Streptophyta > Bryopsida > Funariales > Funariaceae > Physcomitrellopsis > Physcomitrellopsis africana. Next base: position 885,677 of record JAWRVF010000019.1, on the reverse strand, counting down.
AGCAAACAATGATATGAGATAGAATGAAACCTCATTTGAACTTCCTTGGCTTTATAGCACGGATTTTTTTGACTCTTTATTGTGGTTTTGATGGATGTCATCAATGAAATGCATTAACTTTTGCTGATGTATTTATTAGATTCCTAGATGGCTCCCACGTGCATTTACTATATTGTATCCACACCAATGTAAAAGATATTTCAGCCAATTTTGATGCCGTCTTGAATCTAAGACCTCTTCTGCCTCAAATTCTTTATTATTGTGCACTTTTATAGGAAGCGGTGGCATTTGTCTTCTTCCTTGTATATCTATTGTCTTGTATGGCTCCAATAATGACATGTAGAATATATGATGGATCTTCATAGATTTTGATAGGTATAATTAATAGGCAATTAAATTAATCTGTTCACAAATTAGAAATGGTCCAAACTTATTATAATCCAACTTGTTACAAGGACAATTAGTCTTAATATTATGACAAAGTAACCATACCTTATTATCCATGTGGAATTGTGGGTGATTCTTATGATAGATATTTGTATTGATCTTTCATCATTCTTTAGCTTTTTTTAATTATACCTTCTTTATTGTATATAAATCTAATAACTAATTTGAAAAAATCTTCTGCTATAGGATTATTAGCTTTTCAAAAGTAAAAAATATTGAATTACAGATGATAATTATAATTGGCAAAGAATAAAGTTTGTTGAGTAGATAAATGTATTAAATTATTATAAGCAAATTCTACCATTGGCAAAAAAAATTATCCAATCATTTTGATAATAGTTAATAGTATTTTTTAAATATTGCTCCAAAACTTGATTTACTTGTTCTATTTGTTGATCAATTTGAAGATAGAAAGTTGAAGATAATTTTATACCTACTTTTAATATTTTGAAAAGGATTCTCCAAAATCTTAATACAAATTGCATCCCTCTATTTGATATAATATCCTTTGATAATCTATGATAGTGATAGATATTATTAAAGAAGAGTTTAGAAGTTTTTTTTACTTGTGATAGATTTTATACATGATACAAAATAGGCCATTTTGGTGATACAATCTACAATCATAAATATAAAATTATATGCACTTGAATTTGGAAGATTTGTAATAAAATCCATAGAAATACAAGACCAAGGTTGTTTTGGTACAGGTAATGGTTGGAGAAGTTCGTAAGAACAATGATGTAGAATTTTTGATCTAAAACAAACATCACACGAGTATACAAATTTTTTAACAACCTTCTACATTTGAAGCCACTAAAAATCTCTTGATATTAGCTCAAGAGTCTTGTTATATCCAAATTTCTAGGTAGGAATATATATTGGAGTCGAGGCTGAAGAGTTCTTCAATCTCAACAATACATTTCTTGGAGCTCTAGCTCACCTCTCTGGTGCTATTCTTGTACTCATCTGATTAACCTAATTATTACCACTTCTTCTTGAACTTCTTGTTTAGACTTCTAGTCTATATTTTACGTCCATGACACATTTGTTGAGAGTTCCCTTCTATCAATATTAGAGCTCAATTCTTTGAAATAGAGAGTAGACTATTCTTCTCCTTGGAGATACTTAAGCATTCTAAGGATTGCGGATTATCCTCCCTTGAACCAATATTGATTCCTTCTTTTTTATTTAGCATGGCTGGTAGAGAAGATGTTAATATGATAGAACATTTTGAGTCAAAATTAGATGCGATCATCAATGCCCTTAACGCTCTAGTGATTAGAACTGTTGAAATTGAAAGAAATTTTGCTAAGCCCCCTAAAGCTACAAGAATGGGAGTGGCTTAGATTACAATACAACTACCTCTAGCTAATGAAGTACCGCCATCTACATCTCAAAGTGAGAATTTGATTACATCGCAGTACAAAGAGCCTTGAGTCAATCTCCTAGAGAAGTTTAATGGTACGCAAACAAAATTTTGTGGTTTTGTAAACCAAGTTTGATTGGTAACATTCTTACAATCAGAATGCTATTCAATGAAGGAGTCACAAGTTAGATTAGTGGGGACATTGCTTACTGGACAAGCTTTGTCTTGGTTTGCCCCCTTATTTGAAAAAAAGTCTTTTATCTTGAATAATTTTGAGACCTTTTTAGAAGCATTCAAGGAGGCATTTGGAGAGCATGATAAGGCTCGGTGGGCAACCACCAAGATTGATTCTTTGAGCCAAGGATCACTCTCTGCATCTATTTATGCATCAAACTTCAGACAACTTGCTTGTAATATCAATTGGAGAGAAGAAGCGCTGGTGAGTCAATTTTATTGGGGACTCAGAGATGACGTGAAGGATTTATTGCTATCTCTACCTGACCTTCAAACACTCAGCAAAGCAATCAGCCAAGCGGTGAAGTGTGACAATCAACTTTTTCAATGACGTCAAGACCATTATTCTAGAGCTATATGGTATCCACAAGGAAACCAATTCTACTTGGCTGCTCCTATCAAGAATATGGAAGCTCAATTTGAAATAGAAGACATGCAAATCAATGCGATACATTTCAAGCCCCTCATAGCTGAAGAAAAGAAGCAACGATTTGAGCAAAACTTGTGCTTATATTGTGGAGAGGCAGGCCATAAAGCCGGAAATTGTCCTAGAAAATAAATGCCTTGAACAACAAGACTCAGGAGCACAAGCGTGCAGGAAAACAAGGATGTCCAACCACAATAGGAATCATGCAGTCGGACATCTCAACATCCCAAATTAATCAAGGTCTCTTTCTCTCAGCTCAACTTTCTCATTACTTTACGATATCTTTATTTCTTAGTATTCAAAAACTGCAAACCGATGCTCTACTAGAATCAGGAGCATCTGCTTGCTTTTTAGATGAAGAGTTTTCCAAGTTTCACAAAATTCTTCTTGTGAAGAAACCAAAGCCTGTCCATGTAGAAGTCATAGATGGCCAATCTTTGTCTTCTGGTGATGTTACTCATGAAATTAAACTATTGAAGGTATGTCTTGAAAATCATGAAAGTAACATTGTATTTAATATTATCAAGATCCCTTCATATCCAATCATTTTGGGACTATCCTGACTTGATAAATATAATCCATTGATAGATTGGAGATTGCGGAAAGTGACATTTTTAACAAAATCCTTGAAGGTGGAACCTACCAAAATAATGTCTAGAAACAAACCCTTGTTCATAGATGTGAGGACCTTCATTAAGGAAGCCAAGCATAATACACATCTTATCATCTTTGCAACGCTAGCTCGAGAAGATGCGACTCTGACTTTGGTTATTCTAGAGCAGTATGAAGAATTTAAGGATGTCTTTGAAAAGAAAAATGTTGATATGCTATCAGAGCATCAACCATATGATTGTGCTATAGATCTCTAAGAAGGAGCACAACCACCATTTGGCCCAATCTATAATTTATCACAAGACGAGCTCTCAGCATTAAAGGATTATATTGAAGAGAATCTTGCAAAGAACTTCATTTGGCATTCTAAATCTCTAGCAGGTGCACCTATCCTCTTTGTAAAGAAGAAAGATGGCTCATTACGAATATATATGGATTATTGCGGCTTGAACAAGATCATCGTGAAGAATTGATATCCATTATTACTAATATCCGGACTCTTGGAACAACTTTGTGAAGCCAAAATATTCACCAAGATAGATCTTTGTAGAGCTTACAATCTTATACGAGTAAAAGCAAGAGATGAATGGAAGACAACGTTTCAGACGAGGTATGGACATTTTGAATATAATGTCATGCCTTTTGAATTGACTAATGTACTAGCTATATTTTAATATTTGATAAATGATTTTTTTTGAGAGTATTTGAATAAATTTGTTGTTTGTTATCTCAATGATATTTTGATTTATTCCAAGAATGTTCAAGAATATGAAGGTCATGTGAAGTTGGTGTTACAAAAACTTCGAGATACGAGATTATATGCCAAGTTAAACAATTACATATTCCATCAACTCAAGGTGGAATTTCTTAGTTTTATTATTTCAGACGAAGGATTACTGATGGATCAGAAGAAGGTTCAAGTAGTAACGGATTGGATAGTACGAAAGATGGTATGGGATATGCAATATTTTCTTGTGTTTATTAATTTCTATCACATTTTCATCAAGAACTACTCACAAATTGCAGCCCCATTAACGTGGTTGACATCAAGCGACAAGTTCGAGTGGAGTATCCAAGCACAAGAGGCTTTTCAAAAGTTAAAGTCGGCGTTTACGACAGCTTCTATCTTGATACATCTCGACTTTACAAAAGCCTTCTATTTGGAAACAGATGCTTCTGACTTTGTGCTAGGAGTTGTATTATCACAAATAGAGAAGGATGATAAACTTCACCTGATTGCGTTCTCCTCAAAGAAGTTTTTGATAGTAGAAATCAGCTATGAAATTCACGATAACAAGCTACTTGCAATAGTTGATTCTTTCCAAGAAATGACATCATTTATTAGAAGGTACTACACATCTGGTGACTATATATATAGATCACAAGAATTTGGAGTATTTCACAACATCTTGAGTTTTGAATCGTCGCTAAGCCCGGTGGAACATGTCATTATCTCGATTCGACTTCATTATCACATATCGGCCAAGAAGGCAGCAAGGACTATCAGATGCATTATTGAGGAGATCATATCTAATGTCCAAGGCTAGAAATATAGCATTTGATCAGCAGTGTATAACTTTGCTACAACCAGAACGATTTTGCCTCCGTACCACTTCCATGATCATATCAATTGATGCTAATTTTTTAGAACAAGTTCGTGGAGCATCAGTTGTGGATTCATTAGTCTTGGATGTGAAGCAGCGCTTTGACAAAGACTAGTTGAAGATTGAAGACGGGTTATTATATTTTAAAGATCAACTATACATTCCAAAAGAACCAATGCAACTTCATATTCTTTAATCTTGACATGATTTTTCAACCACAAGTTACTTCAGATTCATCAAAACAATGGAGCTTATTTCCTAAGACTTTTAGTGGCCTCAAATGTAGAAGGTAGTAAAGAACTTTGTGCTATTATGTGACTTTTGTTCAAGATCAAAGAATCCTTGACATTGCCCTTACGGATTTTTATAACCTTTGCCAATTCCAAAGCGACCGTGGTCTTCAATATCTATGGACTTCATCACAGATTTGCCACCTTTTATAATATTTGATGCTATCTATGTGGTGGTAGATTGGTTTACAAAGATGACACATTTTGTTCCATGCAGAAAGACAAATTCTGGTGAAGAAACAATAAGATTGTTTATTGACAATATATATCGGTATCATGATTTACCAGATGATATTATTTAAAATCAAGGGCCTCAATTTATATTGAAGTTTTGGAGGTCGCTTTTTGACATATTGAGAGTAGATATCAAACTCTTTTCTGCCTTCCATCCTCAAACTGATGGTCAAACAGAGCAAATCAACCAATTCTTGGAACAATATCTACAATGTATGATGAACTATTAATAAGACGATTGGACTACATATCTACCATTGGCGGAGTTTGCATACAACAATTTGGTCCATGCTTCAATCCAACACACACCTTTCTTTGCAAATTATGGATATCATCCAAAATTTGATTTGATGGATAAATCCAAAGATGAAAATCTAGCAACTGAAGATCTTGCAAAGCATTTAATGGAGATCCAAACCACCTTGAAGCTTCAATTATATGTAGCTCAAGATTTGTACAAAGCTTCTGCACACAAATTTTAGAAGGATTCTCCTGCTTTTCAAATTAGAGATAAGGTTTGGTTCTTACAATAGAACATCAAGACCACTCGACTTTCCGATAAGTTGGATTATAGGAGGTTGGAACCATTCTGCATTCAAGAACAAATCAATCTGGTAGCTTATCGACTGAAACTATCCACATCCATGAAGGTACATCCAGTCTTTCATGTTTCTTTTTTAGATGCTTATAGCGAATCAACTTTACCAAGACAGATACAACCACCACCACCTTGTATTGAAATTAATGACCGCATGGAATATAAGGTGGAACAAGTTCTTGATTCGTGACGGAGATGGAAGAAGTTGGAGTATTTAATTCACTAGCGTGGCAATGATGTAAATGAGTGGACTTCGGAGCCAACAAAAAATGTAACAAATGTGCTGCAAAAGATACAAAAATTTCATCGACGATATATCAAAAGTTGACCATTGAGAAAATGTGAAGATGAAGCCTTTTTTAAAGGAATGTATATAAGTAGAATCCAGATCTTATCAAAATATAATTTGTTGCATTTTGCTTTCTTATAGTATCAAGATATCTAATCTCAAAGTGTATTTAGATATGGCTAGTGACAATGAAAATACTACATTAATAATACCATGTCAACCAAGTAGCTCATGGCATTGACCTTGAGATGAAGAATTAGAAAAATCAAGAAGACATCGAAGAATATCAAGTAGCAGGTCACTCGTGATTGCATTTGAAACTGAATCAGCTCATGAAGGTAGTGGAAAAACAATATTTTCAGGCCACTTTCACAATGAAGATACAAAAATTCAAGCATGGTCTCAAGTGGAAGGTGTTGGTTATTATCGTTGGCTATAAGGATCCATGAATCATTTGCCTCATGAACAACAATTGGAATATATTGCAGAGACTATGCGCCAAATCTTTGATTTCTTGTATTTGTGAGCATACTTTTCAAATGTCTTCTTGGAGACTTCAAAGCTAGAAGAGGAAGTGATGTCAAGGATATGCTTATTAGAATCTTTTAGAATATTCTAGAAGGTACTTAGAATTCTCTAGAACCTTCCAAAACCTTCTTGTATTTTTCAAGTAGATAGAAGTTGCTTGAGAAGCTTCCTAATTAATAAAAGTTGTTTGAGAAGCTCCCTAGTTGGTGGAAGTTGCTTGAGAAGCTTCCTAAATAAGAACATATATTGGATTCAAGGCTAAAGAGTTCTTCAATCTTACAATACATCTCTTGGAGCTCTAGCTTACCTCTCTGATATTGTTCTTGTACTCATCTGATTAATCTAATTATTGCCAATTCTTCTTGAACTTCTTATTTAGACTTCTAGTCTATATTCTACGTTTGTGATATCTAGTCTATATTTTGCATCTGTGACATAGTAACACCATTCTTTAAAAAATCTACAATTACAAGAAGTTCTTTATCATAGATTTTGTAGTTGATCTTTGCTATTGAAAATTTTTTGGAACAAAAAACTATTGGGTGGAGTTTGTCATCTACTTCCATTTGTGATAATACTATGCCTAAAACAAAGTTTGATGTGTCTATTTCTGTAAAAAATATCTTAGAAAAGTTGATGCAATATAAGATTGGTTCAAAAGTAAAAACTACCTTCAAAGCTTCAAATGATGCTTTTGCTTCTTCACTCCACTTGAGTTTGTCTTTATAAGTTAAGCATATAAATAGAACTATAATTTGAAAAAAATTCATAAAGATTTGATAATAATTAATAAATTTTAAAAAGTATTGTATATTTTTTATTATTTTTAGAATCTTCCAATCCATAATTGTCTGAACTTTTTTAAGATCCATGTTGAGACCATCATTCAAAATGATGTATCCTAAAAAACCAACTTGAATAATGTAAAATACACACTTTTCTATCTTAACATATAGCCTTGCATCTCTAAGTTTTTACAACACATGATGAATATAAAGTTCATATTCTTTTATATTCATAGAATAGATCAAAATATCATGTAAATAACAAATAATAAAATTATCAAGAATTTCACAAAATACATTATTCTTAAGATGTTGAAAAGCAGCTGATACATTTGTAAGTCCAAAAGGCATGATATTATATTTAAAATATCCATATCTAGTTCAAAATGCAATCTTCTATTTATCACTTTCTTTGATGTAGACCAAGTTATATATTCTTTGCAAATCTATTTTTGTATAGATCTTTACTTAGTTGAGTTGATCAAAAAGTCCTGAAATTAAAGATAAATGTTACTTATTCTTGATAATAATCTTATTAAGTCTTTGATAATCTATGCATATTTGCAACAATCCGTCTTTTTTCTGCACATATAAGATAGGAGCTACTGTTGGAGACTTTGAATGGCATATGAAGTTCTTAACTAAGTTCTTGTTAATATATTCTTTCAATACAATTAACTCATTTTGTGATAAATTATAGATTGGTCCAAATGGTGGTTGAGCTTTTTTTGAAGATCAATGGAATAATCATAAGGCTAATATTTTGGAAGAATTTTTATTTTTTTATTTTTTTTCAAAAACATCTTGAAAGTCTTGATATTGGCTAAGAATATCACTTATAATCTTTTCAGCATTCAAAATAAATATGGCGTATATGACAAAAGATAATCCTTCTTTTGTTGCATGTATGAAAGCTTTTGCACCTATTAGTAAGAGTTTGGATGTATTAGAATTATATATGTCTATTTAACTAACAGATTTTTAGATTAAACTATGAAAAAAATCAAGGTTATAAGAAGTCTAATCTATTGGAAGATTATATTTTTTTAACCATGATAATCTCTAATTAACTAGATTGGAGGGAGATTTAATCATATTTAATATTATCATGGTATTATGACCTTTAATTATTACATCTAAAAAAATAGTCTCATAAATAACATCTCTACAAGATAACAAACAACCATCTATGACTTCTATGTACATAGATTTAGTTTTCTTTATTAGAAATATTTCTTGTGTTTTGACAAAGTCTTTGTATATAAAATAAGCTGAGGCTCTTGAATATAATAAGATAAAAACTTTGTGATTTTTTGGTTCTAAAAATACATGTATTGTAAAACAAGATGAGAGATCTAAGGAGAAAATATGACCTTTACAAGGTGTTGCACATGATTCCAACCACAAGGTCTCTATTATAGCTGAAGAAACTTGTTTTTTGACACATCATCTTCTTTAGCAACCATACCCTTCATTTTATGATTGTGTTGCTTGTTTAGAAAATATTGAGCAATGTGCTATGCTTCTCCACAATATAAATACAAATCTTTTTAATGACATTGTCGGATGGAGAGAATTCGCCTTGGAAAAACGCCGGGTTCCTAGCTGCTACTAGAACTAGCAGGGAACATGAGAGGAAGCCATGCAAGTATCTTCTATACTTGTACAATATTTGACAAGCTTTCAAATTATACTTGTATTATATTTGTATAAGACTTGTGCAATTATAAAGTATAAATCCTTGAATAATACTTGTATAAATACTTATATAATACTTATATAAATACTTATACAAATACTTATATAAAATAATGTATAATCCTTGATATAATACTTGTACAAATACTTATACAAATATTATGTATAATACTTATAAAATACTTGTATAAATACTTGATATAAATACAAGTATATATAATTGTATAAAAGATATAAGTAAAGTGTGTATATATTCAAGTATACCTCAAATTACAACCGCATATGAGGAATACAAGTTATACAATAAGTTGAAACTAATTAAATCACTAAAAATTCATTCAAAGTTTAAATTAAGCATGCTTATAGCCTATGGAAAGCCATTGATTCATTGTAAGACATATCAAAATTTCAGAAATAGATGTCTTATCATTTAAAAGTTATGGTTAAAAGAAATAGGCACCAAAATTTTCCAACAAATGCAAAGGTAGCAAAGCTCCTCTTCACTTCAGCCTTTGTTGTGATTACTTCTCTTCTCCAAATTAGGCACACAATAGCTTTTTAGAAAGCTCACTCCATCATCTATCTTATTCTAAAATTTTGCGTACATGCCTCTCAAACTCCAGATTTTATAGCTAGTTGATTCTACTCTTCAAACCCTAGCAACAATTTTTCCTCTTGATACTTCATGGCTCATAAAACTTTCATAAAAGCTCTACATGTATTGATTTTTATTTTCATGGAAAGCCTACATAAGCTACTATAAGCATCTAAAATATCAAAAAGATTGAAGATATTGTCCAACTTGGGTGGTTGAACAAAGTCTCTGCCCCTCTTCATTGAGTGGCAGCAAACCCTTTTCCACTCTCAAGCTCACAACTTTTCTTCTCCAACTCCAAATGCTACAAGAGATGTCTTGATAGAAAGCTAGCACAATTTCCCACACTTTCAAAAAGTTTCACTAAAAAAGACTCAAAATCAAACTTGCAGTGGCAGATTGAAGTTTCTGCCATCACTTTTTGATAGCAGCAGACCTCACTCTACTAAAACAAGCATAACTTTTTGCTTACAATTCCAATACAAGCAAGTGAATAGGTTGTAGAATCCTCACAACTTGAAGAACACACCTACAAATTTTTATTACAAACGACTCTATCTTCTCGGAGCTATCTTTCTCTAAAGTTCACTGCTCAAAATTGCCCCCCCCCTAGGTCTAGCAAGAGGAGTATATCTCCCTTTCCTTCCATATTAGACTATGATACGTCCACATGGGCAGCCAAATCCTATTGGTCAAGCCCTATTCACCCCATGCTCTTCTTTTTTATCCCTCACAAGGTCCATTCTACCTCAAAAGTCAACAAGAAAGATAAAACAACCTTTACCTTTCTTCTAATTACAAAAGAGTCTATTCTAGGACATAAGTAAGGTAGGAACAAAACAAATAGCCATCTTAATTTACTAATTAAGTAGCTATAATAAATCCTCTCCTTATAATATCTTCTATAATAACCTCTAGTACTCACACATATAATAAGAATAGATACAAGATATATAATATTTTTATACACTGCACGTAAATGCAATATGACAATGTCTAATCTTTTTCTATTTGATAAAAAATACAAAACATATTGCATCAATTTGTTTTGAATTTGGCTTAGACAAATAAGTTTTTGAAAATTTAGGAGTTATTATTATTAATTGACTTATTCCTCTCCAACCAAATTTATATTCTTGACGCCTTTCAAATAAATAAATATCACATGCAATGGCTTGAATAATAAATCATTCTAAAGAATTTATTTTTTATATTGTTAGCAATAAGTCTTTGATGTTATCTTTCAACTCATAATAAAATTGATTGATAAGAGTTTTGTCATTCTACTCTACATCGCAAGCAAGATTTTAGAATTTTGCAGCTTATATTGTGATTGATCGTGATCTTTATTATAAAGATAAGAGCTTATTCTTTGCTACCTTTTCTCGATTGCTTTCTCTAAATATGGCCGTAAATATTTTGAAGAATGAATTCAAATCATAAAGAAGTTGTGAATCTCTTTCTATCAAAGGTGTAAACTAAGAAAGAACACTTCCAGATAGGAGTGCACCTATGAATCCAACTTGAATAAATCTATTAGGATATTGGAAAAGATGCAATCTTAAATATAACTTGATTTGCTGCAAAAATCTTTTAAATTTTGATCTTGTTCCATCAAACTTCTAAGGCATAATAATCTTTGCCTCTTTCATACTTGTAGAAACAAGGCTTTTTGGATTTGCTTACAAGGTGGATTTATTTGCTTCCCTCAAGTATACAACTTCTTAGTATAGGCTCTAAACTTCTTCCATAGATGTAAGAATAGTGCCTCTATGATTGGTATTAGTGATTTGTGAAATTTTCATCCTAAGAGTGTTGACAAGCTCTTGAAGATTTACAATTATTGCAAATCTATTCTCACTTTTTTTAAATGTAGCATCCATGATCTTTCCTTCCATCTTAATAATTTCACAATTCAAATTAGAAGAAGGTAATCTGCAACCTCTAATATCAAATAAAAAATCTCTATAGAAAAAGGTGATCTATTTTCTTTCAAGATAAAAAATTAAGATTAGAAAGCAAAAAATATTAATTTAGAGATAGATAATCCACAACTTTTAAGTACAATAATAGAAGTGGGATAATCCATTCACTTCTTAAACACAAAACAAGAATAATAAATCTTCACTCTTGTCAAACTATCAGACATAAGGCCATAAATCATAAAAGAATAAAATATTCTCTCATGTTATTCAAAATCATTCAAAGATAGAATAGTATTAAAATTAGAATGGCTATTACCAAAGATAAGAAGATTAGAGATTCTTGAAACAAGACTAAGAATAAGAAAGGTATTGTCGTATTACATATTATTCTATTTGAAAATGCACCGGGCACCTCGCTATGGAGGGTAAAGTTGCTGTTTACAAATATCCAAGAATTGTTAACAGATTTCATCTGTATGAGAAGAATATGATTGAATATCAATACAAGAATGCATAAGTCAATACAAAGTGCTTAAAAATAGTCTTTTTAATAACTTCTTCTATATATAAATTCCAATTGCTTTGTTACTTGTCACAATCAAGCAACTAAGATTTATCTTTACAAATCCTAATCTTATTTAATAAACTTTAATAAGCTATAACTCTTAATCTAACTATCAACTTAGTGTAAAATTTTGCATACAAATTTAAATATAAGTCTTCTGTATGCTTAGAAAGTTTCAATCCAACCCAACTTAAAGATTGTGAAAAATCAACCAAAATCCGCACTACTATCACTTGGCTATCGACTTGAAGCTTGATATAGATATTTTGGTGGCAATTTCTCCTTCTCCAACTATTAGCTTCAGCTAAAATTTGGTTTGTAGCTTGTTCTTAAAGTCTTCTAATATTATGCCAAATTTCATCTTAATTTGATTAATAGATCTTTAAATATTATAAAAATCCTAAACAATCCTAAACTACCAATTTATGGTACCTCTTAATACTAAAGATCAAATAAATCTCAATTACACTATTAGATTGCTACAAATTTTTATTTAATCTTAGCACATTCAATCACCCACATACTATCAAATTTTCAACTATAGATGTTACTTCAATTGCATACAATAGCTAAGAGTGCTGGTCCTAATTTTATTGTATAAATATTTAATCTCTAATACAAGCTTGACTTTAGATAGCAATTTCTAAGTCCTTCCAAAATCTTTATATAACCAACCTAATGTCTCTAAAATGAACTTGAAGCTAACTCCTCAATCCTAGTTACTGATCTCCAAATGACATGACATCCTATCCTTGGTGGTTGTTTTTGTAGCAAGAGGTCTGATTTTGACCCTGTCCCATACACAGTCAATCCTTAGGTATCAATCCGACTTATTCTAAGGATTTTTAAGCTTGATCCTATCTTCAACTTAATCTTAGTATCAACTATACTAATTATTTATCTCTTCTATCCTATTTATATTAACTTATGGCTTTTTAAAAGTAGTAAAAGAGTTTCTACAACCTAGAAGGAAAATTTAATAACCAACTTTCATATATTAGCTATTAAAATAAGAAAATAATCTAAGAGGCTTTATAAAATCTTTCTTAGATATTTCAAGTTGCTATTGAATTAAGATATTTAAATATTAAGAAAAAATCAATTTTATTCATATTTTTCACCACATAAACGTATTATAATATGACAACATTGAGAATAGTAAAAAAAGCTTCATTCTTATTTCTATATATACTATCTACTTAAGAGCTACATGGCAGTATTCTATAGGATCTCCAATACATGTCCAATTTGCAAGACACATGTCAAACTTACAAGACAAGTTTCCTATATGTGTGCCATGTACTTAGTTTATTCCACAAAATACCAGCATGTGTATCATGTTGTTGTATTATATGTTATCTTGTTTGAGAATGTATTGAGCATTTAGCTATAGAGGGTAAAGTTGATACTTACGATTATGCAAGAACCTTAATAAGTTTCACCCATATAAGAAGAATATGATTGAATTTCAATTTAAAAGTACTTAAAGCCTATATAAAGTGCTAAAAAATAATCTTCTTCATAACTTCAATCATACAAAAAATCCAATTGCCTTATTACTTTCACAATTAAGCAATTTAGATTTTTCTTTGCAAGTCCTAATCCTAATCAAGCTATAACATTTAATCAAACTATCTATTTGATGTAAAATTTTACATACAAATACTATTATAAGACTTCTACATGTTTAAAAAATTTCAGCCCAATCCAACTTACAAATTGTAAAAAACCATCCAAAAACCACATTGATGTCACTCGGCCGCTAACTTGAAAGTTGATGTAGATGCTTCAGTAGTGATTTCTCCTTCTCCAACTATTAATTTCAATTCAAAATTGGTGTATAGCTTGATCTCCAAGTTTGTTAATACTATATTAGATTTCATCTTGTTTTAACTAATAGATCTCTAGAATTTTATAAAAATCCTAAATAATCCTAAACTATTAACTTATGGTACCTTCTTGTACTAAAGATTGAATACCTCTCAACTACATTATTAGATTATCACAAATTTTTATACAATCTTAGTACATTCAATCATCTATACACTATCAAACTTTTAAATATAGATGTTATATTATTTGCACAACATAGCCAAGAGTGCTAGCTCTAACTTTATTGCATAAAATTCCAATCACCAATATAATCCTTTATTCTAGATAATGATTGCAAAGTCCTTCTAAATTCTACAAAAACAATTCTTATGCTTTTAGAATAAGCTTGAAGCTAGCTTTCAAAATCTAATGATAAATCTCCAAATGACTCAATATCTTGCCTTTGGTGGCCATTTTTGTGGCTAGAGGTCTGATTTCAATCTTATCTTATAAATAGTCGACCTCCAAGTATCAATCCAATCTATTTTAAGGATTTTTAAGCTTGATACTATTCTCAAGTTAATCCTAATGTCAACTATATTAATTATTTATTTCTTCTATCCTACTTTTATCAATTTATGACTTTTTAGAAGCACTAAAAGAGTATCTATAATTTAGAAGGAGTATTTAAAAACTAATTTTTATCTATTAGCTATTAAAACAAGCAAAAAAAATCTAAGGGGCTTTTATAATTTTTTTTTTAAGTATCTTGAGTTCCTATTGAACTAAGATAATTGAATATTAAATAAAAAATTATTCTTGGCTATATTTTTACCACATAAACATGTTACAACATAACATCTATCTCCTCTGAACTTGTGCATCCTCTGATATGGACCAAATAAACCATATGTCATAATTGGTATCACACCATCTCTTCATTTTTTTTCATTAAGTTCTTTATTATCATATTCATCATCTATTTCAATACAATTATTTTCTTCAGAATCATTAATATCTTCAGCATGATCTTTTATATTGATTTCTCCATCTCATCTTTTAAAAATCTTCATTTGCTTTTTAGAAATATGTATTTTTAATCTTATACCATCCTACTCTTTCAATGAATATGTAGCATTGGCATAGATTGTTACCACTACATACAGTTCAAACCAACATTTTAAAAACTTCTGCAAAATATTATATTGGTTATCCAAACTGCTATCATAAACAAACACTCAATCACCTTTTTTAATTGTTGTAGGCTTCAATTGATGTTGTTTATTAAATCAAGCCTTATTCCTTAGTCTTATTTTTTATAATCTTTTTAATGCCAACTCCACATCTTCTGATCTTTGTTCAAATTATCAAATTCTAATAGCCAACAATTCTTTCTTTGTTAATCTATCTTTCCAAGATAGCATAATCCAAGTTGGCACATGTTCCTCAATTGGCATAATAAGTTTTTGACCTATCATGAGTTCTATTGGCATATATCCTGTTACTGAAATATAAGTTGTTCAATGAATCTATAATACATAAAGTAGAAATTAAGGCCATTCTTTTATTCTTCTATTACAAGTTTTAACTAAAACTTTTACAATTGGTGGATGTCCACGTTTACTCTTTGCATTTCTCTTTAGATTATAAATAATAGTCAATGATAATTTAATTGTGCATCTTGTAAAGAATTCACAAGCTTTATGTGCATCCAATTCTCCATGATTTGAAGTGATCTTTTCTACACATCTATAGTGACAAATAACATCTTCAAGTAAAAACATATAGATTCGTTTTATAAACTTTGTTTTTAATATATTGCCTTCCACTTGATTTGATAAATCTTCACAAGCCAAAATCAAATATCTTATTTGCCATAGTCCCATTGGCATAATAGCCAAATCTATAATCCATTTAAAATGAATAGCCAAAGGATATGTTGGATGTAAACCATCTTAATGTTGTATCTTTAAATACATTTGATAAGTTACACAAGATTTTACAAATGAAGTTACATCGCAATATATATTCTTCTACTAATAACGTTCTTGAATTTAGCAAAAGTAGCCTAAATTCTTCTATGTCCTATCCATAGACTATCATGAAACTCCTTGAATAGTTTTTGCCAATTTTCTTTGGTACCAACTATTTGTTGCAGCATTCCAAAGTTTGATTTTGGCATCTTTTATAAAAATCCTCTTTGTAATATGAACTTGAATGTCTTTTTCTTGATTTATTTAAATTTTTCAACCAACCAATTAGCATGATTAGGTAGTGTGCTCAAATAATATCCAATATCCAATAACTCTCTTTCATAATTTTTTTCATGAAATAGCTTATCTTCCTTATTCAATTATAAAATTGAATAAAATTTTGTACTCACATTATCAATATCTTCAATCATTTTATTTTTTCTATCATATTTTATTCAAGATAACATATTTGCTACCAGATTATCTTTTTCAATAATATATCTAAACTCCAAATTTAATAATTTGATATAAATAATCCATCTCAATATTGTAATATCCGGTATTATACAATTAATAATCATTCCAAGCAAAGGCAAATAATCTATTTTAATTACCACCATTGTCTAAATTAAATAATCTTTTTCAACTTTCATAGCTGCAACAACTCTTCATAATTTCTTTTTTACTTGTGAATATGCACGCTGGCCAGTACTTAAAATCTTAGTTCCAAATCAAACTGCAAATTTGTGTCTATTTAAATCATTTTGATCTATAATCCATCCAATAGCAATTGAACTAATATCCACTATAAGAATCATTAGTCTATTGCTTTTGTAATCAATTTTTTTCAACATTGGAAGTACTATCAATAAATCTTTTAATCTTTGTATTGCTTTGATATACTTTTTTTTCCCTATGAGGGTAAAATTCACTCCTCAATCCAAGTTATAAGGTGGCCTCAATTAAGAGTTGCTTATAAATTATGGTGTGAAGTATAAGGAGCAATAAATAATAATGTGGGAGAAGAACAATACAAAATAAATAAAATATGTGCACACTACAACACAATTAAATAATTGCACACTACAAAATTAGTTACAATTTGTTTACTAGATATTCACCTAGTAAAAATAAAAGTAAAAAGTAAAAATTATATTTTTAAGTAGGTAATTTTTTTATCTTTCCAATGATATAAAAAACACATAAATTTAAGTTACTATGAATAAATTATGATAATTCAAAGTTAGAAGGTAATAATAAAAAGAATTAAGTGGAAATTTTTACCTCAAGGATAACTTGTTAAAAGATCATGGGTTCGAACCTCACCAAGGCTCACAAGTAGTGTATATGGGTGTCCTAGAGAGGCCACGAGGCCTTAGTTTTATCCTCCTACCTACATCTAAGATGCCACAACCCATATAGGACTTGTGCACCTCCCTTCCTATAAGGACTTCACTAGCTGCTGGTCCTCCTATTTTATACTAGTAGAACTAATAATTTTGTATTTTTGACTTGACCATGGTATTCAAAAATACCTTATTAGCCTAGGAACCTTGTATGGCCTTCAAATCTTGCTCCATTTCTTCATAATGGCTTCCAAGGTGGTCAAACTCATTTTTATCAAAGTCTTCAAAATTGCTCTAAAAATTCTAAATAAATTCTAAATAAATTCTAAACAAATTCTAAAAATCTTTACAATATTTTTAAGATGACAATGTCAATTTAAGACTATTTTATTCTACCTTGGAAATTTTTTATAATAATAAAATCAATAAAAATCAATTCAAAATCCTATTTTCTACAAAAATAATTAAAAAGACATGAGATTTCTTTCTCATGCTTCTTCTACCTACTAAATAATATTTATAGGTTTTTAATGAATAATACATGTAATTAGAAGGCCAATATAGACATTGGTCTCAATAACTAACTCTTAATACTTAATAATAAGTAAAAATACTAAATCAACTAAAATAATTGCTTGCAAGACTTACTAAGATTCCATTTTTGTAACTTTTCTTCTAATAAGACTTTTATATTTATAAATACTTCTAAATTCTAATAAATACTTAAATAGTCAAAAAATCTTTCTAACCATAATATTTGTATAACTAAACAACTTAAGACTATATTTTTAACCAATCTATCAATTAAAATCCATTGGTAGGACTTACATTCCTATTTAAACTAATAATTCTTACATAATAATTCATACAATAGATCTACTATGTGAATATAGTGAGAAATCCAAATATAGTAAAATATACATACATCTAAAAATCTTTGCACTTTTGTTAAAGAACTGCAATCTTTTTTCATTTTTCTAATTGCATCAATCTTAGGTGGATCTGATTTTCTTCCATAAAATCATAAATATCTAATAATTACAACTTCTTGTACTCCAAACATAGATTTTACATCCGATAATGTAAGATAAACTTCTTTAAGCTGAGTCAATATCTTTTCA
This sequence comes from Physcomitrellopsis africana, assembly GCA_036785485.1. Taxonomy (NCBI): domain Eukaryota; kingdom Viridiplantae; phylum Streptophyta; class Bryopsida; order Funariales; family Funariaceae; genus Physcomitrellopsis; species Physcomitrellopsis africana. The sequence continues at coordinate 867,225 of JAWRVF010000019.1, read as the reverse complement.
CAATCTTGTATATACTCAATAATATACTTGCAACATCCTCTCTTATTTAAAGTTTCATCCTTGTCCTCTTCCTTGTACCTTTTTATAGAAAAATCATTTAAAAAAGACATAGTCTTTTCAAGAATAAAATCCCTCAACACCATGTTCATCTTGTTCATCTTGTTTATTGTATGTGCAATTGAGTTAGTAGCACCTTGAAGAACAATACACATTCTAAATAGTCCAAGTGGTATTCTCATTGGTGTCATGTCTCTACTCTTTCTTACAAATTAAAATTGGTCATAGCCTAAATATAAATCATTGATTGAATAGATTATCTTTCCTACAAATACTTTAATAAATTAATCTACTATTAGTCTAATTCTTATATTTTAGATAGTTACTACATTTACTAATTGCATATCTTGAATAAATTATAAGGATTCATTTTTCTTAGGCACCATAAACCATTGACTAGAATATGGTACTAAAGAGGGCTTCAAAATCTTCATCTTCATCTTTTCTTTCAATAATTCCACCAAACTTGGCAAATGTGCTCTTGGTATTGAAATTGGCCTCAAATTCTAAGGCACATGTAATATAGTGAAAATAACCATTGGAATCATAACATTTGGATCTACACACTTAATTTCATGAGATTCAAAGATAAATGATTTTCTTTATTTTATTAGCATCTCTTTGAAGTATACAATTTCCCTTGGTAACAAAGAACTATCAGAACCAATCTTCAATTCTTCAAAAGTCTCTTTAGTGAACTTGTATCCAATATTCTTTGGATTCTTTAAGCTCTTTTTTCTTGACGCCTTTTCAATCTAATCTTTAGAATCTTTTAATAAAAGTCCAACAATAGGTTTCACCTTCTTATCATCTGTCTTATATTTTGTTTTAACCATAATCTCTAGTGCTTGAAAAGATTCAAGTATTAAATAAACATTTCTTGAATGAATTTGCACAATCTTATCATCTCCTAATCTATTTGATGCAATCAATTCCAAAGAATCTTCCAATACATTTCTTTCATAAATACCAAAAATCTTTTTATCATCCTCTAATATCTCCAATTCATATAAATCTTTTTTAATATCATATAGTCTCTTTCTTTCTTTTCTTTTTAAATTTGTAACTTTTTTATATATAATACTTCTATTTTCAGAAATATCAATTAAACTTGTATTAAAAGCACCTACATCTTCTGAGAGTACCTCTTCTTTTGTACCTCCATAATTCTGCTTTATAGTGGTACTTTTCAAAAATCTTTAAATTCTTCAACCTTTAGTAATGGATATGCTTTCAATTTATCTCAATTTCGCTTATAATTTGGAGGTACAATCAAAAATTATACTGCCCTTCTCTCATTCTCATTATGAATCCATACATAAGCTAAACCATCATCAAGCACCTTTGTTTCTATCCAAGTTGCAATATTATATGGTTGTCTCAAAATCAGAGGATAAGATGTTCCATCTTGAATAAATTTTTTTTTATCTATTGCAACATCACCAATCCAAATTTTCACATCTAAGTAAGCACCATACAATTCACCTTATATATTATTAATTACTCATATTATCCATCCATATTCCATATTAATTGGCTACTTTTTTTTCATATAAAAATCTATGGACATCAGATTTATCTCCAAACCGTGGTTAATCAAAGCAACAATTGGCTCATCCATATCTCCAATCTTCACTAATACCTCTATAGTTGCTCTAGTCCAATGCTTTTGAGTATAATGATTTAAAATCTCTTCTTCTTTATTACTTTGATTATTAGAACATGCTCTTTAATTATAATTCCTTTCTTCACTTGTTGATTGTTTGCAACAATTATTGAATTCATTGTCTTCATCCTCACATATACGTTGTCATGTTGTAATACCTTTATATAGTGAAAAATATAAATAACAATGATTTCTACTTAATATTCAATTATCTTAATTCAATAAGAACTTGAGATATTTAAATTTTTTTTTTATAAAAGCCTCTTAGGTTATTTTCTTATTTTAATGGCTAATAGATAAAAGTTAATTATTAAGTTTTCTTTCTAGGTTGTAGAAATTCTTTCATTGCCTTCAAAAAGTCATAAGTTAATAAAAATAGGATAGAAGTAAATAATTAGTATGGTAGATACTAGGATTATGTTGAGAATAAGATCAAGCTTAAAAATCCTTGGAATAAGTTGGATTGATATCTGAGGATCGACCATATATGGAATAGGATTAAAATTAGACCACTAGCTACAAGGACTACTTATGAGGTCATTCAAAGATTGGTAATTAGAATTAAAAAGCTAGCTTTAAGCTTGTTCTAGAGGCATTAGATTTGTTTCTATAGGATTTGGAAAGACTTAGCAATTGTTATCTAAAATCAGGGTTTGTATTGAGGATTAGGTTTTTATGTAATAAAGTTAGGACCAGCACTCTTATCAATTGTATGCAATTGGAGTGACATCTATTATTGAAAATTTGATAATATGTGGGCAATTGAGTATACTAATATTGAGTAAAAAATCGTGACAATCTAATAGTGCAATCCGGATTTATTTGATCTTTAATACAAGGAGGTATTAGAAATTGGCAGTTTAGAATTGTTTAGGATTTCTATGATCTCTAAAGATCTATTAGTCAAGTCAAGGTGAAATTTGGCTCAATGTTAGAAGACTTGAATTTCAAGCTACAAACCAATTTTTAATTGAAGTTAATAGTTGGAGAAGGAGAAACTGCTGTTGGGATATTTGTATCAACTTTCAAGTTGACAGCTAAATGACATTAGTGTGGATTTTGGTTGATTTTCCACAATTTGTTTATTAGATTGGGCTGAAACTTTTTGAGCATATAGAAGACTTATATTTATATATGTATAAAAAATTTCATACCAAGTTGATAATCAAATTAAGAATTATAGCTTACTAAAGTTCACTCACTAAGGCTAGGACTTGCAAAGAAAAATCTTAGTTGTTTAATTGTAACAAGTAACAAAGCAATTGGATTTTATATGTGATTAAAGTTATCAAGAAGAGTATTTTTAAGCACTTTGTATTGATTTAGATAATCTTATATTGAAATTTGAATCATATTCTTCTTATATAGATGAAACCTATTGAGGGTTCTTGAATATTTAAAAACTGCAACTTCACCTTCTACAGCCAGGTGCCCGACACATTTCCAAACAAGACAATACATAATACAACAATATAATATGACAACATGCATCAATAACATGATTTTATCCAACTTCACTATTTAATTGCTTCTTCAGCTTAATACTATTAATAATAACATCATGAAATATCTTTTTTACAATATCTAAAATCTCCTTCAATGTAAACTCAACTTTGGCATTGATCACACACTCCTAAAGTACCTTCTTTAAATTTGTTACTACTTCAATATGAGAGAGTACTTTGTAAGTTATTGACTTACCTTTTTTTCTTATGTCTTTTGATTTTTTTTAATACTATTGAAGCATCTTTCATGAATAAGTCTAGTGAAGCCATCTCATGAGCCTTATCTCTTCAAGTCTACACCTTCAAAGAATTTTCTTTTCTTATGTTATCAAAATCATGTCTTCACTTTTCTTCCATCAAAGCTTTATGTTGGCTCTTAGCAATATAAGCATGTATTGACAAAGCTTCTACTGGATCCTTCCAATGTGTAGTTCTACAAATTATTGCAGCAATGCTCAATAAATCTTCTTGTGGCATCTTCTTTTCATACATTGTAGAAATAGAAAAAGACCAAAATCCACTTGATTCAATATTTCCAAAAAAATCTTATTTGCCATTATCATCCATCTTAGCACTATAATTTATAATTTCCATTGCTATAATTCTATTTGCTACCAAATAATCTCTAATCAATGCTTTCAAACCTCCCTAATTAAAGTTAACTTGAAAAAAATCACTAATATCCTTTAATATTACATTTCTATTTTTCTAAAAAATGATATCTTATTGTACCATTTTATTAAATTCACTACAATCTTTTTAAGAATAAAAATCATCATTATACCAAATACATCTTTGCACATATCTTTACTTAGAAATAGCCTTTGAACTTATTGTAGAATTCTTTTCTTCAAGCCTTGGAAATTTGATTTGAAGATCCTATATTTTATGTATAATTTCTTCAATTTCACATCTTCTATCTTTAATATAATTATTGAAGGTTGGATAATAGATATTATTGATCATAAAATAAATACTTGAGTTTTAGGTACTTGCACAACTCTTTGAATACCAATCCTGTCTTTTCTCTTTTCCCTTTTTGCAAGCAATCCCATTGCATCTTCAACTTCTTTTCATTTTGTTGTCAATTCTTCATCCTCTTTTTTATCTTTAAGAAGAATTTCTAATTTCTCTTGCAATCCCAGATCAGCTATTTGAAGAAATAATTCAATCTTATTTGGCCCCAATATTATCTTTTTTACTTTTGATAATCAGGAATACTATCTTTTAAACTCTCTTAATAATTTGATAGCTTACAATTTCTTATTAAGATACTTAATCCATTCCAAATATGAATTTTTGATGGAGCTTTGGATGGCACTTCTAGTAGATCTTTAAGTGGATTTTTTTCTAATAAACAAGGTATGTATCTAAATCCAAACACTGCAAATATATTTTAAGCATTTATATTATTTATACATTAATAACACAGTAATAATTGCAAAGAGGCTTGGATAATCAAAGTATTACAAGCAGTGATTAATAATATTCAACCTTCTTGTCCTCTTGTGCCATTAATTTCAAATAACTACAAATAAAATCCAACACCTTTTATTCCAAACTTTCATGTTGGATTCACCACCTATGTTGTATTATGTGTTGTCTTGTTTAAAAATGCACTGGGCATCTCGTTGTAGAAAGTGAAGTTGTGACTTATAAATATATAAGAACCTTAATAGGTTTTACCCATATAAGAAGAATATGATTGAATTTCAATTCAAAAGTACTTGAAGTTAACTTTCAAATTATAATTGCTGATCTTCAAATGACTTGATATCTTACCTTTGGTGGCTGTTTTTATAGCTAGAGGTTTGATTTCAATCTTGTTCTATAAATAGTCAATCCTTAAGTATCAATTCAACCTATTCTAATGGTTTTTAAGCTTGACCTTACTTTCAACTTAACCTTAGTGTCAACCATATTAATTATTTACTTCTTTTATTTTACTTTTATCAATTTTATGGCTTTTTAAAAACAATAAAAGAATTTCTACAACTTAGAAGGAAAATTTTATAACTAATTTTTATCTATTAGCTATTAAATCAAGAAAAAAAAAATCTAAGAGGCTTTTATAAATTTTTTTTTAAATATCTTGAGTTCTTATTGAACCGTAATTAATTGAATATTAAGTAAAAAATCATTTTTAGTTATATTTTCATCACATAAACGTGTTACAATATGACAACATACTTAGCTTGTTCTACAAGCTACCAATATGTGTGACACATGGCTAATTTGTTGGCCAAGTTTCTAGTCTATCAATCACCTATAGCCATATATAAAGGTGAAAATGTATCTATGAAGCTTCTAAAAAGCTTCTCTCTAGGATATTATCAAATTAACCTTCTTCTATTTATTTCTATCTATGTATACTAATTGAATAATTATTGGAATAAATCTTATATTTGTGACAAAAATCTTAATAAGTTTTATTTATATAAGTAGAATATGATTTGAATTTTAATTTAAAAATATTCAAAGTGAATAGAAAATTTTTTTAAAAAATCTTTTTGATAACTTCAACAATACACAAAATCCAATTGTCTTATTACTTTCACAATTAGACAACTCAGATTTTTCTTAGAAAGTCTTAAATTAAGTCAGTGAGTTTCAGCAAGGTATAATTTTTAATCTAATTGTCCACTTCGTATTAAATTTTATATATAAATAGTAATACTATAAGTCTTCTATATGCTCAAAAAATTTCAATCCAATCCAATTGACAAATTATAGAAAAATATTCAAAATCCACACTGATGTCATTTGGCTGCCAATTTGAAAGTTGATATGGATGTTTCAATAGTAATTTCTCCTTCTCTAATTATTAATTTCAGCTCAAAATTGGTATATAGCTTAATCTCCAAGTTTTGTAAATAATTCTAAATAAGTAATTTTTATCTATTAGCTATTAAGACAAAAAAATAATCTAAGAGGCTTTCATAAAACCTTTTCTAAGTATTTTAAATTCTTATTGAATTAAGATGATTGAATATTAAATGAAAAATCATTCTTGTTTATATTTTCATCATATAAATGTGTTATAATATGACAATATAGTTATGCTTCACCTTCTCAAACATATAGGTGTCCTTCAAAATAGAGTAGATTGTTCTTGAACTTGAACTTAGAAATATTATGAGACTTAGATGAATTATTTTTAATTTCATAAACAAGAGGGTCTGAAGACATACTTGATTAGACTTGCTTGACAAAAGTTGAATCAACAATCAATATTGATTTCATTGCTTGAAGATGAGATTGCTCCAATTTCAAGAAGATTGTTCTTTGTTGATTAAAAGCTGAATTTTTTTCTTTTGATGTAAGATAAGAATCTCTAGAAAGGGCATCGGATACACCTTATTGTTTTTCTAGTCAATAAGTCATAATAAACATGAATCTTAATAAAGACATATTTCAACAAGCTTAACAATAATTTAATATATGTGGTAACATAAAATATTTAAGATTCTTGTGATCCGTTGTCGTGATGCACTTGCCGCAAGTGCATCAAAATCAAATAAGTATGTATAAAAACTATAGTGAAAATACGATTAATTTAGAGCTAGTTCTATAACTGCAGTATGAACAAGGATAAATTAGAATTAGTTTCAAAACAAAAATGTGAACAAGGATAAATTAGAACTAATTCTAAAATTATAATAAAAATAAGATTAATTTAGAACTAATTCTAAAACTATAATATAAATAGGAATAAATTAGAATTAATTCCAAAATTGCAATGTGAATAGGAATAAATTAGAACTAATTCCAAATTATAGTATGAATAGGAATAAATTAAAATAATAGTGTGAACAGGGATAAATTAGAAGTAATTCCAAAATTACAATGTGAATAGAGAATCTTATGATTCTAAGATATTAAATAAAAAATCTTAGGATTCTAGGATATCAATCAAAGAATCTTAGGGTTATAGGATACTTGAGATCCAAGTATCAACCGGATATCAGACAAATATCAAGCAAGTATTACCATATACCGGATATTATTTGAATATTAGATAAAGCTACCTATTTAAACCCTTTGAGAGTTGAAAATAAATACTTTTTTTTCTCATTTTTTATCTATATTGAGTCTTGAATGAGTTTATTATATTTTAAGAGAATCTTTAGAAGAATCTTTGAAAGAATCTTTAGGAAGTCAAAAAATTTTGATTATGAAATCTTTAATAGAATCTTAAAAAAATCAAAGGATTTAAACCAAAGAATCTTAAAAAATCAAAGGATTTTGACCAAAGAATCTTTAAAGGAATTTTAAGGGAGTCAAAGGATTTTTGACTAAAAAATCTTTGAGAGAATCTTAAGAAAGTCAAAAGATTTTGACTAGAGAATCTTCAAGGGAACAAAAAGGTTGATAATTAAGATATTTTGAAAGAAATTACAAGGATATAAATTAAGATATCAGTAGTCTTCTTTTTCTTTATTTAATAGACAGCCAAGATTCCAATGATTTCTTTAAGAGGGCTTTCTTTCATGACAATTCTTAGTATTTTCACAAAAAGATTCTTTAAGGCTATTAAATATTAATGAAATAGAGGAAACAAAAGGATTTGAGAATGCTGTGGAGATGTTGAAGGTATTTTTTAAATATATGGAGAAGCAATCACAAGAACAATAAAAAATATAGCATATGCAAATGGAAGAGAAATATGCTTCTAAAGCTCTACAATCTATCATTAATCAAGCAAGGAGATTCAAAAGAAGAAACATATTCAGGTATCTCAAAATTTATGCAGATGAAATAGAAATATATCGAATTTCCTACAAAAGGATGTGTTTGAATTTTATACTTGCTTGCGTTCTTGAAGTCAAAAAAAAAATCAAAGGTTTATACAGAGATGATATAAACTATTAGGATGAATATGAAGAAATCTTAAGGGAAGAGTTTCTTGAAGAGGATTCAAAAAGGATGAGCAAGAGAATATTCTTAGAATGGATAGAATAAAAACTTGGAAAGCAAATGGGTCCTAAAGAATTGCTTGGAGAATTTGAAAGGAAATTTTTCCAACTTCCTATAATAGATAGGCAGTTGCTTGATGACAAGAAGGTGGAGTTTTTTCTACAAGCAATTGATGGAGATTTACAAGATAAGTTGTTTTTATTTTTGGTTAATAGAAGTGGCAAAAGAGGCCTTACTAATGACTAGAAACAAATTAACAAAGCTATGGTAACAATCATGGAGCAACAAAGGATAAAGGTTAAAGGAGGTATAATTGTAGAGTAAAAAATGGCTCATATTCCCATCTCAATAGCTCCAACGAATTTTATTGATCCACTATTAGTTCCAAAAGAAGGTGTTTTTAATGAAACTCTTGAAGAACTTGTCAAGGATATGAGGGAATTAAGAATCAAGTTCAATGAATTGGAAAAAATAAAATAAAATAAATTCTCCTAAATTTCCAGTAGAAACCAAAAAATGAATGAAGAGGTGTATTTATTGTAATAGTGAACATCATAACAGGAGGAATTGCTTAGCCTATGAAAAGGATTTGAAGAAAGGGATAATCTTCTTCAAGGAAGGCAAGGTAAGACTTACTACAATTGGAAAACCTGTTGAATTAAATTTTGACAAGGATGGAATGAAAAAACTTGTGCAAGGCTACATTGGAAGTTCTAGTGGTGCATCTATGGTTAAAGAAGCAAGTACATATCTTGTCATTGTAGAAATAGAAAATGTAGGGATTTCTATAATTCCCAGCAAGAAGGTTATGCTTAGAGGTGCACATGTTATTAGGGAAAAAATTGGATGAAAAGATTCAGTTGATGCTACAAATATAAAAGCTTACCTGGAAATTCATGAAGAAAATAATGAGATCCAAGAGACTATAGTTGAAGTTAAAAGGAGCAAGGTTGCAGAAGAAAAGAAATGAGAGAAGTCCAATAGCAAGAAGTTGAACCAAAGGTTGATGAATAAAAATCAAGAGAAGCAAACCACCACTCCGATGGAATTAGGGCCTTCTTTTTCCTATCCAAGTAAGAACATCACATTACCTAAGGAAAAATGGAAGATGGAAAATAAGAAAGAAGATTCAAGAAATGATAAGACTAAGAATCTGATATTTAAATTGAAATCGGATATTGAATCCTCTGTTGATATGAAAGGTATTCTTGAAGAGAGGATTTTAGATACCAAAATTGAATTTTCTTTAAAGGAGGTTCTTGGTATAGTCAAGAAGGAATTTCATAAGCTCATCATTAATGTCATTAAGAGGAAGAGGCAAATGACATTTGAAGCAATGATGATGAAGGCTTTGGCAGATACAAAAGATACAAAAGAAGAAAAAGAAGTATAAGTATTTACCTTGGCTTGTGATAGTAAAGAAAAACTTGTATAAATTTAAGGGCATGAAAATTCTTATATTAATGATATGAATGTATTTGGAAATGATGAGGAATTTAATAAAAAAAAAGATTTGATATTCTTGATACTTCTACCAATAAAATAAATATGAAAGAGGTTAAAATAATTGGATGTAGAGTAGAAAAGGCCAAGGATAAAGAATATGAACAAGTAAAGACTTCAATTTGTAAATATGAAAGGACAGGAGTTGAAAAGAAGCCTACATTTTCTCGTACATATTGGGCTAAGATTACTACAGAAGCCAAGGTGAAGATTGAAGATTGTAAGGAAACTTATCTGGCATTAGTTGATTATGGATCTGAGATCAACATAATATCTAAAAGCATTTATGAAAAGGAAATGTGGCCTATTGATACCAACCATGGATGGATAATATAGGCTGCAAATAATGAGAGTGATGAATTATATGGAGCATGTTCAGCAGTAAGGATAAGAATTGGAGATATGGAGGTGGAGCAAAACTTCTTTGTACAAGAATTTGTTGCCTATCCTATAATTTTGGGACAGCCATACATTACAATTACAAAGATAGAGACTAAGGTATTGGATGATGGCTCACATTATGCAAGGATCAAAAGTTGTGATGGGAAGAGGACAATGCAATTTTTGACCATAATGACCAATAATGAAAGGAACAAGGAACAGTTAGAAAAAACTTCTTTAAAAATTGGTGATGATTTTTTGGACTTTTGAAGAGCATCCTCGAGGATGGGGAGTCCAAGGGTGCAGATAAGTCCTCTAATATTATACTTCTTAATGTAGATAGATTTGAAAATGGATTTTTGGATAATATAAAATTTGAAGTTTTAAAGTTTTTGAGAGTTAAGAATTTAGATTGTAAATATCGAAGATGTATGAAGAAAAATCAAAAAAAATTAAAAATCATGGATTTGGTTTCAAGTGATGAATTTATTTTTGGAGTGATTAATGAAAAAGGTTTAGAAGAAGATTTAAATAATGTTTTAAAGATTTTAAAAGACTAAGCATCTAGAGAAGGTTTGGATAAATATCAAAGAATATTTATAAATTTACATTTAAGAGAATTATATGAGGTAATTAAGAAATCTACTTCCAAGCTGAAGACAATTAAAGATTGTAGAATTGAACAAGAAGCAAGGATTGATACCAAATATTAGACGGTGGCTAAAAAAATAAAATTGATTGCTATTCAATTACCTCTTGATACTTTAGGGTGTATTGAGAAAGTAATAAGGGAATTAAGTCTTAGGAAACCAGGGAGGATTGGTCACAAGTTTATTCTGAAATCACTGAATAAGTTGAAGATTGGAAGAAGTGAATTCCTAATCAAAGAAAAAAGGGTGAAGTTTTTAAAGTTGATATCTAAACATGGTAAGGCTTTTGTCTTTGTACCATAAAAAATTGATTGTGTTGATCAAAGTGTGATTGTATCAATGGTTATTTTTACCATGCCTCATGTATCATGAGATTTGAAGCCGATTCTTGTGCCAAGAGCTTTATTTCCAAAGTTGGTAGATTTATTGAAAGAAAAGGTGAGAATGGAGATCCTTCAACTTTCTATTGCACCTTATTCCAACCGCTGGTTTATCATACCTAAGAAGTCTAGAGCATTAAGATTTATTCAGGATATGCAACTAGCTAACAAAGTCACCATAAGGAACATGGATATTGGACCAATTGTAGATGAGGTAGCTAAGGCATTTGCAGGCTATTCTATCTATTCTATTAGAGATTTGTATTTGAGATATGATCAATTTCAACTGGTAAAAAAAAATAAGGATATTACTACAATGAAGATTCTATTGGCATTGGTATACATGTGTACTTTATCACACGGCGCTACTAATTCAATGGCACATATGCAAAGTATCATGAATCAAATTTTAAGAGATTATATTCCAAATAAGATAATTTCTTTTTTGGATGATATTTCAATTAAGGATTACAAGGTTGAAGACATGGATTCAAAATTAGGTGAAGATGGATGTAAAGCATTTGTAAAGAAGGACATTAATGATATTGACTAAATATTGGCCAGATTTGAAGAGATAAATTTAACTCTATCTCTTGAAAAATTAAATTTTGGAGTTGATGAAATAATTGTGGTCGGATATTTATGTGGCTTATATGGAAGAAAATCTAATCCAAATAAGGTTGATACAATTTTAAGTATGAAGCCATGTAAGAATACAATTAAGATAAGAAGATTTTTGGGAGCTTGTGGATTTTATCATATTTGGATACCTCATTTTGGACACATAGCAGAATCTTTATATAAGTTATTGAAAAAAGGTAAGAGATTTTTTTAGGAACAAGAACAAGATGAAGCCATGAAAGAATTAAAGGTGGTTTTAAAATTACTACCAATATTGAGGTAGGTAGATTATCAATGCGGGAGACTAGTGATTGTGATTGTGGATACAAGCTCGATAGCCATTGGATGGATTGTTGGACAAGATGATAATAATGGTAATAGATTTGCTATCAAGTTTAGAGCCAGAGTTCTTATTAAGAGGCAAAGAGCTTATCTTCAAGTTAAAAGAGAACTCTGGGGTGCTTTAACTACACTAGAGACAAAAAAAAATTATTTGATTGGAGCAGATGTAGTTTTAGGGACAGATTGTTTACCTGTACTAGATATGATTTCAAACTGTTTGACTCTTGATATCGTTATGTTGAGATGGATAGTATATATCAAATCTATAAATCTTATTTTAGTACATATTTTTAGAAAAAAAAATTATATTATAGATATATTGTTTAGAGCAAGATATTCCTATGAAAAAAAAATGCTTGCTTATGATAAGGATGAAAGGATCAAAATGGGTTATATATGCATAATGGGAATAGAAATCTTTACTAGTGAAATCTTATCTTTCAATATAGATTTATATGAGGACAAATTATGAAATATTGATTCATAATTGAGTACTTTAAAGAAAGAAGAAGGTTGGACTTGAAAATATTTTAAAGACATTAGACACCAAACTTATGGATATATTTTGAAAGAAGGACTCTTGTGGAAGAGATCCAAAAGAATGGATGGAATTTCTTTGAGGATGTCAAAGATGCAAGATAGCACGTTAGCCAAGAATCAAGGAGAAGAATTCAAAATTAGAATAACTTCAAGAACAAAGAATTGGATGGACAAGAATTAGATCAAGAATAAAAAATTGGATTAATATCAAGAACATGGAAACACTCTGGATTGCTTCAAGACTTGTGTTGGTAAGACTAAGGTGCTCTTCAGTCTTGCGTCTTATTTATACTATGAGGCCTTATGTCCTATTGGATCTTCTAAGAATATCTTAGAATATTTTAGAAGCTTGAAGAAGATTTTAAAAGACTCTAAAGAATCTACAAGAGGTCTTGGAAGGTTGAAGAAGATTTTAGAGCATCCCAAGAGTATCTTAAAATATTTTAGAAGCTTGAAGAAGATTCTAGAAGACTATAAAAAGTCTATGGGATGTACTGGAAGATTGAAGAAGATTCTAGAAGATTCTAAAAAATCTACAAGACGTACTGGAAGATTGAAGAAGATTCTAGAGGATTTTCAAAGATTAAAGAAGATTCTAGAAGGTTCTTAAAAACTTTGAAAGGTTCTAAAAGCCTACAAAAAATTTTAGTGGTAGCTTAAAATATGTCCATGATATCACCTTTCCTTCTAGCAACGAGTTTCATAAGCCAAAGCAATTTGATGATCAAATTACATGCGTAAAAATTTTAAAATTCGTCGGAGTAGAGAAGCAATATATTCTGTCTTTTATTTGTTGATTATCGATTCAACAAGATCCTTGAGATGGTGTCGATGACCTCCAAATATAATCTTTGTTAGACCAACATCCCATCCAAGAATTTTCTCTTCATTGCAACCTTCAAAACATCCTCCAAACATAATTTCTGGTCCACTTAGAGTCACCCTTGCAACTTTGAGGAGTATTACCAAAGCTCGGGCATTTGAATCGAGATTTTTGTAATGAGGCCATATCTCCAAAGACTCCAAGCGTGGCCTTATTTGATGTTGGAATACTCTTTCTTCAACTTATCCATATTCTTTAAATCTAACAGATTATGAAAGTTACAATGATTTTCCAATCGCTTGTATGGCAGTAGAGTCTTCTGACTCTTGTTCCTGCAATTCCCTTGAAATGCAAACATTTGACATGATAACTAATAAGCTTCTAGCAAGATCTATTCTATCCTAAGAAAATACAAGTATAGGTCTTGGTATGGCTCTCTCTTTTTTATATTGATCTTTTGTTGTTGATAAAAAGTGCCATTTAAAAGCCAAGAGATATTACTATCCACAAAATCTTCAATGACTATTGAATCTAGATTTTTTAAGATATTATTGATGGAATTGGCAAACTTTCTTAGATGCATTCTTAAGATTATCTGAAGGTTTCCATGTTCTTTTGCTAACTCCATAGCCCTTTCAATGGATGAAATATTCCAATTGCCCATGTCTTATACGTGAATCCAATATTTCATCTACCTCGTATTCAAGCTCTTGATTGATTTCAATTGAAATTGGTGGTGGAATAGTTCTTCCAGCAATATTTGATTTATAATAGGTTTCCAAAAGTGAGACATGAAAGATTAGATGAATGTACATGCTATTTGGTAGTTTGAAACAAAAACTTACTGGATTTACTTGATGTAGAATTATAAAAGATGTAAATCTTTGATAGTCTAATTTCTGTGATGATCGATTTGTTTGTATATTTTGTTGAAGTAATCAGACACGATCTCCTACTTTGAAATTTGGTTGGTTCTTATGATAAATATCTACATAGTCTTTATATCAATCTTGGGCTATTTATAATTGGAATTTCAATTCTTCATGGATGGTTTTTAAATAGATAACTTAACTTTCTAGAGTAAGGCTTCCCACATCTTCAATTTGGAATGGATTTGCTCCAAGGCGGTATCCATAGTTTGAGAAGAATGGAATTTGTTTTGTTGAAGAATATTTGGAATTATTGTATGCAATCTCAGCTAATGGTAGAAAGTCTGTCTAATCATCTTATTGATAATTTATACTATAATAAAGATATTGTTCCAAGATCTTATTCACTTATTTTGTTTGATCATCAATTTGAGGATAATAAATAGATGAGAGGTTGATTTTGACCTTTAAAAGTTACAATAGTCATTTCCAAAAGTTTGATACAAATTGCGGTCCTTGATCTAAAATAATGCCAATTAGAAGGCCATGTATTCGATTAATATTATCAATAAAAAGCTTGGTTGTTTCCTCCCTGGAAATAGTCTTGTTGTAAAAGGTAAAATAAGCCATCTTGGTAAGACGATCTACCACCACAAAAATTGAGTCTTTTCTATTTGAAATTGGGAAGTCTATAATAAAATCCATAGATAACAATTGCCATGGGCCCTTAGGAATTGGAAGGGGTTGTAGAAGTCCATATGGTTCGTGTCTTGGGATCTTTGTTTGAGCATAAATTTTACATGATTAAATGAATTTTTTCACCAATTTCCACATTTGAGGCCACTAATAGTCTCTTAATATCAATTCCAAGGTCTTATTGAAGCCAAACTGTCCAGTTGTTGGAAGGTCATGTTGAACTTGAAGAATTTGAAGTCTTCTAGGTCTTGGAGAAACATATAGGAGATTTTTAAAATATAACAATCCATATTTTAATTTGAAATTATTATTTTCTTCCACATGTGTATTTTTTAAACATTGTTGGATGTTGTTTATAGATAGATTTATCTTCATTGCTTTCTAGATTTCTATCTTGAGAGTTGTATCTAAATAGATAGATATTATCAATGTCTTTAACTGCAAATTGGATGGCTTTAACATGATTGATTTTTGTTGATTCAATACAATGTCTCCTATCTTTGATATAAGATATGATTATTGAGAAAGGGCATCTGGTTTTCCTTGAAGTTTACTCGGATAATATGTAATCACAAAATCAAATCAAGATAATGACATGTTCCATCGTGCTTGTTAATAATTTAGAACTCGAGCATTCATAAAATATTCTAAATTTTTATGGTTGATATATACCATGATCTTGTATTGAGTCCCTTCCAACAAATGGCGCCATTCTTCAAAAGCATCAACAATTGCCAATAACAGAGCTTACAGCCTTACAAAAATATATTGATGAAAATCTAGTTAAGAATTTTATTTGACATTCAAAATCACCTATTGGAGCTCCTATGCAATCAAACCAAGGGAGTCCAATGATAATAGGATTTGTCCGACATCGAATGATGTTAAAAATAATTTGTGATACTTGATCTCCTAATATCACTTCCAACAGTTGGATTTCTTTGACTACATCTCTTGATGCAAGGTTTTATCTATCAATGACTTAAACAAGTGCAGAATTGGTCTTCTTTACAAGTAATAGATCGTACCTGGTTGAAAAATCCTTATCCATAAAGTATGTTGAGACTCTAGTATTTAAAAGAACTTTAGCAAAAATTTCTTATATATACAGGAAGTATAAAACAAGATGTTGGATTTAGAGGTAAAACGAGACCTTTTGCTAGTGCTTTAGATTTGGGGATATTCAATCGCAAGGTCCTTACTATGGCTAGACGTCTTCATTTTTTGACCTTTCTAATTTGGATATTATATCTTATACTTTGAATTCTTTAGACTTATTTAGACAATTTGCTACCTTGTGATTGCATCTTCCACAATATAGGTATAAATTCTCTTGCGAACGCCTAGTCTTTTTTGTTGGTGTTAATGGTTTAAATTGAGTTGCATCAATCTGTATAGGTTCATGATATGTTAATGGCTTTTTCAATACTCTTGAAGATGTAGCAGTCATACATTGATAGATATTGCTCAAAATTGATCGCCTTTCTTGTCGTAGTTCAAATAGATGATTATTATAAGTAATAGCTTGAGCTATGAGTTCTTTTAAGCTTTCAACCCTTGGCATCATGATTAATAAATTCTTTATATCATCCTTTAGGCCATAACAAAATTGATTCATAAAAGCCTTATCATTCCAATCAAGATCACAAGTAAGTTATTAAAATTCTGTGGCATAAGTTATAGCTTAACATTGCCCTTGTTGTAGATTTTGGATCTTCTTCTTTGCCACCCTCTCTTGATCACTGTCTCCAAATATAGTAATAAAACTTTCTATAAAAGCTTCTAAATTATATAAAATCGGAGAATTTTTTTCTAATAGTGGCACAAATCATGATCAAGCACTTTCTAATAAAAAGGTGCCCACAAAAGTGACTTGAGTGAATCCATCTGGATAACAAGAAGGATATAGTTGTAAGTAAAGTTATACTTGTTGTACAAATCCTCGAAAGTTGGATCTTATTCAATTAAACTTATCAGATATATTAGCTTTTGGCTCTTTTATGACAATCCTTGAAACTTCTAGAGAAGTTGTGTACATAGCTTATCTACCGCTTGCTTCTCTTAATCAAATAATCTCTTGTTGCAAGTTATGAATCTTTTGCTTAATTTCTTCACATACTTATTCTATTTGCAATTTTTTTTTTTGGTTGCAAAAGAATGCCATTTCTTCTCATACCGTATCCAATAAGGCTTGAAGATCTATAAGAATTGCCATTCTATTCTCTATTTGTGAGGATGCACCTCTATTAACGTGATCTATCTCTATCTTAAAAAAAAAAAATTGATAAATCATTAGTATTTTTTATACTAAAAGAAATATTTTTAGATAGTTAGTTTAAAGGGGAGTAATCTGCAACCTCTAAAATGTAGTGATATATCTTAAGAAAGGAATAATCCACTCTTTCTAAAGAAAAATCAATTGCAATAAGTAAGCATATCAGTCTAGAGGGAGATAGTTTGCACTCCTCTAGAACGCAATAGTATCTTGAAGAGAGGTAATCCACTCTCTATCAAGAGATTTAAGCTCTGATATGATTATATAAATCAGTCTTGTCAAACTGTCAGGGATACAAGATAGCAGGTTAGCCAAGAACCAAGGAGAAGAATTCAGAATTAGAATAACTTTAAAAACAAAGAATTGGATGGACAGGAATAAAAATTAGATCAAGAATAAGAAATTGGATTAATATCAAGAACAAGGCAATACTCTAGATTGCTCCAAGATTTGTATTGGCAAGACTGAGGTACTCTTCAATCTTGCCTCTTATTTGTACTATAAGGCCTTATGTCCTATTGGACCTTCTATAAATATCTTAAAATATTTATGAAGCTTATGGAAGATTGTGGAAGACTCTAAAAAGTCTACAAGACGTCCTGGAAGGTTGAAAAAGATTCTAGAAGATTCTAAAAGATTCTAAAAAACTATGGAAAATTCTAGAAGACTACAAAAAGTTCCAGTGGTGGCTTTAAGTATGTCTGTGATAGAAGATTGTTGATGATGTTGACTCTAAGTATGAAGTTTTAAAAGAATTTAATGATACATTATGGGCTGGACATAGGAGAGTATGGACTACCTTCACTAAAATTAAAGAAAGATATTGGTGGAAAGATATGTACAAAGATATAGAAGAATTTTTAAGTTCATGTATAAAATATCAATTGTAATTAAAGATTAGACTCAGAGATGGTTTGTGTCCTATTTATCCATCTAGTATACACTTTCAATAGATGAGAGGCTTGGATGTTATGACCACTAGTATATGGAGTAGGAAGTATTTAGTTTTGATACGTGAAGAATTGTCAAATTATGTAGAGGGAAGGACTTTAAGAAATAAATCCACAGAATTAGTCTGTAGGTTTGTTTTGGAAGATATAGTATGCGGTTATGGAAACATTGAAAGAATGAGGGTAGAAAGGTATGAATTAGATGCAACAGGAATTCATGAGTTTTTTAAAAGATATGGAGTCCAATTGAAGCTGATTATAGCATAAAATCTAGAAGCTAATGGAAAAATTGAAAGAGGACATCCTTCAATTATTCAAGCTTTGATTTAGGCATATAGAGATAAAGCTAAACTTTGGTCTAAATTGCTACTATTTGCCTTATGGGCAGATAGAACTACACATAATTATGTTACATGCTACATGCCAATAGAGTTGATGATGGAACAGAAACCTATGCTGCCAATTGAAGAAAGTGTGCCTAGTTGGATGTTCTTGGTGTCAAAGACATAACAATATAGAACAAGGAACTTGAAACTAGGACAAGATTTCCAGAAGAAAACCAAAAATTTGGATTAAATAGATGAGTATACAAACAACACCAAGAAAGGTGAGTTAGAACTCTAAGAGATGCATTGTTAAGATTGAAGAATCCTTTAGTCTCTACCCCTATATATACTCCTGTTTAAGATGCTTGTTGAGCAGCTATCATTAGGCCAAGAAGCTTTTTAAGTACCTTTTATCAATTGGGAAGCTTCTTGAGCTCCTTCTACTAGCTAGGATGCTTTTTGAGCTCTTTCCACTAACTAAAAAGCTTCTAGAATGTCCTAGAAGATTTTGTGAATCTCTAAAGTATATATTCCTAACATCACCCCCTCTCTTAGCGACAAGTTCTGAAAAGAGCTCAGTCTTACTACATATGTAAAAAATCAAGAATATGATATACTAGTGAAGCTATGTATTCTGTTCTCCAAGCTTAGGCAATAGGTTCTATTGGTCCTCGAAGAAATTGCCTATGGCCTTGAACTATTACCTCCATTGTTGAGATATCCCATCCGAAGATTTAATCTTCATTGCGGCCTTCAAAACATCTTCCAAACAAAATTTCAAGATTCAAAGGATTCACTATTCCAAGCTCAAGTAATATTATTAAAGCTCAAGTATTGGAATCGAGACTTGTATGGTTGAATATTGCTCCTAATGGCTCTAATCGGGGTCGTATTTGGTGTTGGAATATATTATCTTCACTTTGCTCAATTGAAGGCTGTGAAACTTGTACTAGTTCATTCAAAGCTTGTGGCACAAACAAATCTTCTGAGTCTTATTTTCTCAATGCTTGAAGATTTGACATGGTGACTAGCTTACTTCTATTATTCTTTTTAAGAAGATTACATACTGATTAAGGCTTTAGTTTAACTCTTCCTCTCTTTATGAATATTTTGTGGATCCAATCTTTACTAAAAAGTTATCATTGAATACATTTGGATTTGTGAAAATAGAGTTGATCAAATTCCTGTATCTTTTGAGGTACATTGGTGAGATTTGTAGTTGGTTCCCATATACGCTCATTAATATTATAGCCCCGCCAATGGACAAGAAATTCCAATTTGTCCCATCTTTACTATGAATTAAGTACCTTTTCAACCTTGTATTCTTCATGGTCTTCAATTTCAACATTAGGCAATGATTGTTGTATTCTTCCTAAAATGTGTGATTCTCTATAAGGTTCTAAGAGAGAGACATGAAAAACTGGATATACCTTCATGGCGGATGGTAATTTCAAAAGATATGCCTCTAGATTGATTTACTTCTGGATAGAAAATGGCCCCAACCTTCTATAGTCCAACTTATTATATGGCCATTTAATCTTGATATTTTGTCGAAGAAGCCATATTTTATCTCCAATATGAAAAGCAGGCGATTGATTCCTAAATTTATCCGCGGATATTTTATAAGTATCTTGAGCTACTTGTAATTGAAGCTTCAAGGTTGTTTTGTATTTCGATAGCTGTTTTGCAAATCTTTCAGCAGTTGGATTGTTGTTCTTTAGCGTGCTCCACAGGTCAAGCTTCGGATGATATCCATAGTTGGAATAAAATGGTGTTTGCTGAGTTAAAGCATAAATAGTATTATTATATATAAACTTTGCTAATGATAGATATGAAGTCCAATCATCTTGTTGATAATTAATGCTACATCATAAATATTGCTTCAATACTTTATTAACTTGTTCTATTTGGCCATCAGTTTGAGGATGGAAAGTCGAAGAAAGTTTAATATCTACCTTCAATATTTCAAAAAGACATTTTCAGAACTTAGATATGAACTGGGGTCCTTGATTGGATATGATATCATTTGATAAGCCATGATATCAATATATATTATTGAAAAAAAACCTTGCCATTTTTTCACTAGACATAGTTTTTTTAGAAGAATAAATCAATCAACTACTACAAAGATATTGTCTAATGAATTGGATGGCGGTAGATCTATAATGAAGTCCATTGAAATAAAAGACCATGACCGTTTTGGAATGGATAAGGATGATGTCAAGGATTCTTGGACCTTGAACAAATGTCACAAGAGAGCACAAAGTCCTTTACTGCCTTACACATTTGAGGCTACCAAAAATCTTGAGAAATAAATTCCAATGTCTTATTAAATCCAAAATGACCCGCAACAGGAAAGTCATGGTGGGATTGAAGAATGCATAGTCATATTGGTCCTTCTGGGATATACAAACGTTCTTCAAAGTATAGAAGATCTTCCTCAAGTTTGAACTTATCAGCATTTTCTTTCAAGTGTTGCTTGACATCAAAAAACAAAGTATCATTAATAGTTGCAGCACACACTTCATTGAGGAAATTAGAATCCATAGGCACTGATGCAATAGTGGAACAAAGACGAAATTGCTCCAATTTTAACAAAGTTGTATATTGTTAATCAAACGCTCCCTCCCCTATCCTTGGTATGAGATATGATCTCCTTGATAGAGCATCAGACAATCTTTGTTGCTTTCCAAGGCGATAAGTGATGACAAAGTTGAATCAAAATAGCGACATATTCCATTGAGCTTGGCAACGATTAAGAATCCAAGCTGATATAAAATATTCTAAATTCTTGTGATCTGTATATACAATCACAAGATGTATTGCTCCTTCAAGAAAATGATGCCATTCTTGGAAAGAATCTATAATAGCAAAAAGTTCTTTATTATGGATTTCATAATTAATTTTGGTAGTAGAGAACTTTCAAAAATAAAATGCAACAGGATGGAATTTGTCATCTATACCCATTTGTGAAAGTTTGGCCCTTAGTGCAAAATCTGAAGGATCAATCTCCAAATAAAATGCCTTCATGAAATTTCAGTGTATCAATATTGGAGCTATAGTAAATGCCATCTTAAGGTCTTGGAATGCTTTTTTCACTTGAGGTCCCCATTCTAACTTGTCTTTACATGTCAATCGAGTTAGACGGGTGGCAACTTGAAATTTTTTTCATAAAGATCCGATAGAAGTTAACAAATCCAAAGAAACATTGTACATCTCTCACAGTCCTTGGAATGGCTCATTGCATAACCGCCTCTATCTTCTTGGGATCCATTGTCAAATCCTTAGTAGATACAATGTATCCCAAAAATTCCATCTTCGGTTGGTGAAATACATATTTTTCCGATTCGGCATACAAACCCGTATCTTGCAGCTTTTATAATATGAGCTTGATATGCCCCTCATGTTCTTTTAGATTTTTTAAGTAGATCAGGATATCATCAAGGTAGATCACCACAAACTTGTCTAAATATTCTCGAAAGATATCATTCATTAAATGTTGGAAGATAGAAGGTGCATTTGTTAGTCCAAAAAGCATGACATTATGTTCAAAATGTCCATATCTTGTCTGAAAAGTAGTCTTTTATTCATCTCCCTCCTTGATCCATACCAGGTTGTATACTCCACAAAGATCTATCTTAATATAGATCTTGGCTTGGCCGAGTTGTTCCAAGAGTCTTAAAATTAAGTATAGTGGGTAATAATTTTTTATTATTATTTTATTCAATCCTTCATAATTAACACAGATTTGTAAGGAACTATCCTTCTTCTTCACAAAAAATATAGGTGCGCCTGTTGGGGACTTTAAATGTCTCATAAAATTTTTTACAAGATTTTTGTTAATATAATCTTTCAATACTGTAAGCTCATTCTGAAAAAGATTATAGATTAGGCCAAAAAGGTGGTAACGTCCCTTCTTGAAAATCTATAATACAATTGTAGGGTTGGTGCTCCAATAATATATCAGTATTCTTCTTCTGAAAAATATCTTAAAAATCATTATACTGTTCTGGAATACTTGCCGATGAAGTCATATCTTCTGAAATTGAAGTCGCATAAATAACAAATGGTGTACCTTCTTCGGCCAATCTTATGAAAGCTCTTATTCCAACAAATAAAGGTTTATCAATTTGTGGCTTTTCATGAATCTTTCTTACAGAGATTTCTATCAAAAATGTTATTCTTTGTAACCTCCAATCCATAAATGGATTATATTTCTCCAACCAAAATAGCCCGAGAATAATAGGATTAGAAGCAGTTCTAATAACGTTGAACACAATCTGCCTTCTATGATTTTTAAACAAAACTTCTATAGGCATGGTTTCATGGATGACACTACTTGAGGATAAAGGTTGTCCATCTATTACCTCTACATGAAAGGATTTGGATTTTTGTACTAAAAAATTTTTATAAAGCTTAATAAATGCGTCATCTATAAATCAAGCAGATGCCTCCGAATCTAACAAGGCAGTTGTTTGAAGCTTCTGAGGGCCAAAGTACAAAGAGATTATAAAACAACGAGCAGGTTGAGCAGAAAGAGAGGAACTTGAATAGTTTTGTAATGTTAGGTTGTCTAGCCGTACGATCCCTACTATGGCTGAATATTATCATTTTCTTGAATAATTGCATTCCTGATTTTGGTAACGTGCCGATTTTGTTTCTTTGGGCAATTATCAACCATATGGCCCTCCTCGCCACAATATAGGTACAAACCTTCTTCCATTTGATGCTTCTTTTTTTGTGGGCTAAGAAATTTAAGAAGATATCAATTTAGAGGAAGGTAATCCGCAACCTTTAAAGCGTTGGTATATCTTCAAGTAGAGGAATAATCCACTCCCTAATAAAAAAAAGATCCAACTCTGATATTAAAGATGTCATCAGTTTGAATAAATTGTCAAGGACTTAAGAATACAGAACAAGGAATTTGAAACTAGGACAAGATTTCCAGAAGAAAATCAAAAACTTAGATTAAACAGATGAGTACACGAACAATACCAAGAAAGGTGAGTTAGAACTCCAAGAGATGAATTGTCGAGACTGAAGAACCCTTTAGTCTCAACATCTATATATACTCCTATCTAAGACACTTCTTAAGTGGCTACCATCAGGCCAAGAAGCTTTTCAAGCAGTTTCTATCAACTGAGAAGCTTCTTGAGCTCCTTCCACTAGCTGGGATACTTCTTAAGCTCTTTCCACTAACTGGGAAGCTTCTAAACCAACTTTCACCAACTATGAAGCTTTTCAATCGACTTTCACTAATTTGAGAAGTTTCTAGAATGTCCTAGAAGGTTCTGTGAACTTCCAAAATATATGTCCCTAACACTTGGCTTGGAAAGATAACATTAACAGAGAAAGATTATTAGAGCTTCAAATCAGGCAATTGGAGAGGTTACTTGAGGATCACCAAAAGATTATTGAAAAATTGAAGAATGTAAGGTTACAGAATAAGACCAGGTTTGACAAAGCACACAGGTTAATACCAAATCCTATTCATATTGGTGATTGGATACTTATATTCGATAATACATTAGATTATCAACATACTGTCTTAAGAAAGTTTTTTAAAAGATGGTTTGGATCATATGTGGTAACTGAGGTATTTGATAATACAATCTATTCTTTGAGAGAACTAGATGGGATACCATTGAGGTCTAGAATTGCTAAAAAATGAATTAAACTATTTAAAAAAAGAGATGGATAAATTTATACTAAAGATATCCAAGAGTTAGAAGCTCAAAAATTAGATTAAGAACCGCTATTAGAAGAAGATTAGGAAGAAGAAGAATCGGAAACAAATGAGAATAAATAGGAATGAGGTGGCACATATCAAAAGATGCGCAAGTGTAGGAAGGGTGGATGTTGTGATGCACTTGCTACAAGTACATCAAAATCAAATAAGTATGTATAAAAACTATAGTGAAAACAAGATTAACTTAGAGCTACTTCTAAAATTATAATATGAGCAAGGATAAATTAGAAATAGTTCCAATACTACAATGTGAATATTGATAAATTAGAACTAACTCCAAACTGTAGTGTGAACATCGATAAATTAGAATAGTAGTGTGAACAAGGATAAATTAGAATAGTAGTGTGAACAAGGATAAATTAAAAGTAGTTCCAAAATTGTAATATGAATAAGAAATCTTATAATTCCAGAGTATTAAACAGGAAATCTTAGGATTCTAGGATATCAATTAAAGAATCTTACGGTTATGGGATATCTGAGATCCGGATATCAACCGGATATGAGGCGAGTATTAGGCAAGTATTAGCATACACCGGGTATTGTCCAGATATTGGCTAAAGCTACCTATTTAAATCTTTTTAGGGTTGAAAATAAACATTTTTTTTTCTCATTTTTTTTTTGTGTTGAGTCTTAAATGAGTTTATTATGCTTTGAAGGAATCTTTGAAAAAATCTTTAAGGAGAAAGGATTTTGACTAGATAATCTTTAAGAAAATCTTAAGGAAATCAAAGGATTTTGATCAAAGAATCTTCAAGAAAATCTTAGAAGAATCAAAGAATTTTGACCAAAGAATCTTTGAAAGAATCTTAAAGAAGTCAAAAGATTTTCACCAAAGAATCTTTAAGGAATTTTTTAAGAAGTCAAAGGATTTAAACTAGGAAGTCTTTGAAAAAATCTTTAGAAAATCAAAGAATTTTGATTAAAGAATCTTTAAAAGAATCTTTAGGAAGTCAAAGGATGTTGATTAAAGAATCTTTGAAAGAATCTTTAGAAAGTCAAAAGATTTTGATTAAGAAATCTTTGAAAGAATCTTTAAGAAGTCAAAAGATTTTGACCAAAGAACCTTTAAAAGAATCTTAAAGGAATCAAAGGATTTTTACCAAAAAATCTTTGAAAGAATCTTTGAAAAAATCTAAAAAAAAAAAGGGATTTGACTAAGAAATCTTTAAAAGAATCTTTAGGGAGTCAAAGGATTTTGATCAAAAAATCTTTGAAAGAATCTTAAAAAAATCAATAGATTTTGACTAAAGAATCTTTGAAAAAATCTTAAGAATATATTAGCAGTTCTCTTTTTCTTCATTTAATAGACAACCAAGATTCCAATGATTTCTTAAAGAGGGTTCTCTCTTTCACAATATTGTATATATGATAATTGGACTAGAACCGCCTTCTAAATAATGATGCCATTCTTAAAAAGAATCCGTATTTGTAAAAAATTCTTTATTATGAATTTTATAGTTGATCTCTGTTGCTAAAAATTTCTTGGAATAAAAAGTTATTGGGTGGAGTTTGTCATCTGCTCCCATTTATAACAATATTACATCCAAAGTAAAAATTGATGCGTTTGTTATCATAAAAAATCACTTAGAAAAGTGGATTCAATCTTTTGTATTCTTAGAATAGATAAAAATGTCATCTAAATAGCAAACAACAAAATCATCAAGAAATTCACAAAGAACATCATTCATAAGATATTGAAAAGCAGCTGATATATTTATAAGTCCAAAAGCCATGACATTATATTTAAAATGTCTATACCTAGTTCAATATGCACTCTTCTATTCATCACCTTCTTTGATGTGGACCAAGTTGTATACTCTTTGCACATCTATTTTTATATAGATCTTTGCTTAGTTGAATTGATCAAGAAGTCCTGAAATCAAAGATAAAGGATACCTATTCTTGATGGTAATCTTGTTAAGTCTTCAATAATCTACACACATCTGCAATAATTTGTCTTTTTTCTTCACAAATAAGATAGGAGCTCTTGCTAGAGACTTTGAATGGCATATGAAATTCTTAACCAAATTTCCATCAATATATTCTTTTAACATAATCAACTCATTCTATGATAAACTATAAATTGATCCAAATAGTTGTTGAGCTTTCTTTTAAAGATCGATTGAATAATTATAAGGTTAATGCTTTGGAAGAATATCTACATTTTTTTTTTCAAAAATATCTTAAAAGTCTTAATACTGGCTAGGAATACTACTTGTAGCCTTTTCAACATTCAAAATAGCTATGGCATATACAACAAAAGATGATCCTTCTTTTTTCGCATGTATGAAAGCTTTTGCATATATTAGTAAAGGTTTAGATGTACTAGAATTATGTATGTCTATTTAATTAGTGGATTTTTGGATTAAACTATAAAAAAAATTAAGGTTACAAGAAATCCAATCTATTTGAGGATTATATTTTTTAAAACATGATAATCTCAAAATAACTAGGTTGGAGGAAGATTTAATCATATTAAATATTACTATGCTATTATGACTCTTAATTATTATATCTAAAGGAATAATTTCATGGATAATATCTCTAAAAGATAGCAAATGACTATCTATGACTTCTATGTGCACAAATTTGATTTTCTTCATTAAAAATGTTTCTTGTTTTTTGACAAAGTTTTCATCTATGAAACAAGTTGAGGCTCTTGAATCTAATAAGGCAAAGACTTTGTGATTTTTAGGTCCTAAAAATACATCTATTATAAAACAAGGTGAGGGAGTTGAGGAGAAAATAAGACCTTTATAAGGTATTGCACATGATTCCAACTGCACGGTCCCTATTATACTTGGAGAAACTTATTTTTTGACACATTATCTTCTTTAGCAACCATACCCATCATTTAATGATAGTATTGCTTCTTTGGACAATATTGAGTAGTAATCTTTGCTTCTCCATAATATAAAAGCAAATCTTCCTAACGACATTGAGTCTTTTTCTGTTCAATGAGACATTTAAAATGTATTACATCAATTTATATTGGATTTAGCTTAGTCAAATAATTTTATGAAAACTTAAAAATTCTTGTCATTAATTGACTTATTCTTCTTCAATTAAATTTATATTCCTAATACCTTTTAAATAAGCAGCTGTCACATACAATGGCTTGAGCAATAAATTATTCTAAAAAATCTATATTTGGTATTATTAATAACAAGTCTTTGATATTATCCTTCAATTCATAATAAAATTGATTGATAAAGGCTTTGTCGTTCCACTTTACATCTCAAGTAAGATTTTGGAATTTTATAGCATATGTTGTGGCTGATCATGATCTTTATTATAAAACTAAGAACTTGGTCTCAGTTACATTGTTTTAATTGCTTTCTCCAAATGTGGTTGTAAATACTTCAAGAAATAAATTCAAATCATAAAAAAGTTGTGAATCTTTTTCCACCAAAGATGCAAACTAAAAAAAAACACTTCTAGATAGAAGTGCATCTCTGAATCCAACTTGAATAAATCTATTAGGATATTGGAAATGATGCAATCTTAGATATAACTTGACTTGTTATAAAAATCCTCAAAATTTTGATCTTGTTCCATCAAACTTCTCAAGTATATTAATCTTTGCCTCTTTAATGTTGATACAAGCAAGGCTTTTTGAATTTGCTTATAAGGCCAATTTACTTGCTTCTTTCAATTGTACAAATTATTGGCATAGGTTCTAAACTTCTTCCATAGATATAAGAATAGTGCCTCTATGAGTGGTATTAGTGACTCTTGAAATTTCCACCCTAAAAGTATTGACAAGCTCTTAAAGATTTGTAATAGTCGCAAATTTATTTTTACTTTTGCTAAGTATAATATCTATGATCTTTTCTTCTATCTTAATAATTTTATAATTTAAATTAGAAGAAGATAATCTGCAACCTCTAATATCAAATAAAAATCTCTACAAAGAAGAGTGATCCACTCTCTTTTAAGAAAAAAATTATGATTAGAAAGCAAAGATTGTTAGTTTAAAGGTGGATAATCTGCAATCTTCAAATATAATAATAAAAGTGGGATAATCCATTCACTTCTTAAACACAAAATAAAAATAATGAATCTTTATTCTTGTCAAATTGTAAAGGATATAAATCAATAAAAGATCAAAATATCAATATATTCTTGTGTTATTCAAAAGAATAGAAAATCACTCAAAGATAAAATAATATTTAAATTAGAATGGCTATTGCTAAAATTAAGAAGACTAGAGACTCTTGAAACAAGACTAAGAATAAAAAAGGCATTGACAAGAGTGGAGAAGGCTTCACTCTTATCTCTCTATATACTATCTATCTAAGAACTATGTGGCAGCATTCTATAGGATCTCCAACATATATCCAATTTGCAAGATATATGTCAAATTTGTAAGATAAGTTTTCTATATGTGCATTACGTATTTAGCTTGTTCCACAAGTTATCAACATGTGTGACACTTGGCTAACTTATTGGCTAAGTTTTTAGCCTACTAATCACCTATAGACATATATAATGGTGAAATTGCATCTAAAAAGCTTTTAAGAAGCTTTTCTCTAAGATATTATCAAATTAACTTGCTTCTACTTACTTCTATCTATCCATATTAATTAAATAATTATTAGACTAAATCTTATATTTGTGATATAAGGCTTATAATTGCCTAAATTAGAAATATAATTATTCAAAAAAATGAAGATATTCAATGACAACCAAGATCGTGCAGTTGAATAATTCAATATTACAAAACTATTCAAGTTTTTTTTTTTTTTTTTTTGCCTAATTTGCTCATTGCTTCACAATTCTTTTGTGCTTTGGCTTTTGAAAGCTTCATACAATTGTCTTGTTGGATTCAAGGGCATCTGCTTGTTTCTTAAATGAGGTGTTTGCCAAGCTTCATAAAATTCTTCTAGTATAGAAATGTAAATTGGTTTATATAGAAGTAATAGATACACGACTTTTATTCTCTGATAGTGTCATCTATGAAATAATGCCTATATAAGTATTATTTAAAGACCATAGTAGCCAAATTATATTCAATGTTATTAATATTCCTTCAAATCTTGTTATTCTTGGACTTTCTTGGTTGAAAAAATATAACCCATCTATAGATTGGAGGTTGTAAAGAATAACATTTCTAATAGAAATCCTTATAAGAAAACTTCATAAAAAGTCATAAGTTGATAAATTTGTATTTGTTGAAGCAAAGGCCTTTATAAGATCAGCCAAAGAAGGTATATCATTCAATATTTATACAATTCTAATTAAAAAAGATATGACTTCATCGATAAGTATTCAAAAGTAGTATAATAAATTTTAAGATGTTTTTTTAAAAAAAATGCTAATATATTACCATAGCATTGATTATATGATTGTGCCATAGATCTTTAAGAAGGAATACAACCATCTTTTGGTCTAATTTATAATCTTTTTTAAAATAAGATTTTATTGTTGAAGGATTACATTGATGAAAACCTTGCAAAGAACTTCATCAAGCATTTAAAGTCTTTAGTAGATACACCTATATTCTTTATAAAGAAAAAAGATGGTTCTTTATATATGTATATTGATTATCAGGGATTGAATAAGAATACAATGAAAAATTGTTATCTACTATCGTTAATCTTAGGATTTTTAAAACAACTCGACCAAGCTAAGATCTATACTATGATAAATCTTTGTAGAGTATACAATTTATTACAAATCAAAGAAGGAAACAAATGAAAGACCACATTTTGGATAAGATATGGGTATTTTAAATATAATATCATATCTTTTGGATTGACAAATGCTCTTGCTATTTTTTAACATTTAATGAATGATATCTTTTGAGAGCATCTAGATAAGTTTGGAGTGATGTATTTTGATGATATCTTAATCTATTCAAAAAATCTAGAAGAACATGAGAAGTATATAAAGTTGATAATACAAAAATTAGAAGATGCAAGTTTGTATGCTAAACCAAGAAAATATGTATTTCATCAATCAAAGATAGAATTTTTAGAATACATTGTATCTATTGAAGGTTTAATAATGGATTCTAAGAAGATAGAGGCGGTTATGTAATAGACCATTCCAAAGACTATAAGAGACATACAATGCTTTTTTGGATTTGATAGTTTCTATTGAATCTTTATTAAAAATTATTTTCAAGTTGTCACCCCTCTTATTTGATTGATATGCAAAGACAAGTTGAAATGAGGACCTCAAGTAGAGAAGGTATTCCAAGACCTTAAGATAATATTTACCACAATTCCAATCTTAATGCATCTAGATTTTATAAAAGCATTTTATATGGAAATCAATGCTTTGGATTTTGCACTAGGGCCATACTTTTATAAATAGATATAAAGAATAAATTCCATCCTATTGATTTTTATTTTTAAAAAAATTTTGCTATTAAAATTAATTATGAAATCTATAATAAAGAGCTTTTTGCTAATATAGATTTTTTTTAAGAATAGTGTCACTTTTTTGAAGGAATAATGTCGCGGACATACTTTAAGCCACTATTAAAACTTTTTGTAGTCTTCTAGAATCTTCTATAGCTTTTTAGGATCTTTTGGAATTTCCTAGAACCTTTTAGAATCTTCTTCAACCTTCTAAGACCTCCCGTAGACTTTTTAGAGTCTTCCAAAATCTTCCTCAAACTTCTAGAATATTCTAAGATACTCGTAGGACCCTCTAGAATCTTCTTCAACCTTCCAAGATCTCCTTGTAGACTTTTTAGAGTCTTCGAGAATCTTCCTTGAGCTTTTAGAATATTCTAAGATATTCTTAAAAGGTCCAATAGGATATAAGGCCTCATAGTATAAATAAGAGGCAAGATTGAGGAGCACCTCAGTCTTGCCAACACAAGTCTTGGAGTAATCCAGAGTGTTGCCTTATTCTTGATATTAATCTAATTTCTTATTCTTAATCTAGTTCTTGTTCTTATCCATCCAGTTCTTTGTTCTTGAAGTTATTCTGGTTCTGATTTCTTCTCCTTAGTTCTTTGCTAACTTGCTAACTTGTATCTTTGACAATTTGGCAAGACTCCTTACATAATCATATCAAAGCTTAAATCTCTTGATAGAGAGTGGATTATCCATCTTCAAGATACTATTGCGTTCTAGAGGAGTGTGGACTATCCCCCTCTAGACTGATATGTTTACTTGTTGTAGTTGATTTTTCTTTGGAAAGAGTAGATTATCCCTTTCTTAAATTATATCACTACATTTTAGAGATTGCAGATTATCCTCCTCTAAACTAACTGTCTCAAAGTATTCTTTTTAGTATAGAAAATACTAACGGCTTATCGATTTTTTTTTTTTTTAAGATGGAAATAGATCAAATTAATGGAGGTGCATCCTCACAAACAGAGAATAGAGTGGCAATACTTGCAAATCTTTGAATCCTATTGGATACAGTACGAGAAGAAATGACATTCTTCTGCAATCCAAGAAAAAAATCGCAAATGGAGCAAATATTTGAAGAAACTAAGCAAGAGATTTATAACTTATAATAAAAAATTATTCGATTAAGAGAAGCAAGCAGTAAACAAGCTATGCACACAACTTCGCTAAAAGTTCCAAGGGTTGTCATAAAAGAACCAAAAGCTAGTATACCTGACA
The DNA here is from genome assembly GCA_036785485.1 of Physcomitrellopsis africana. Classification (NCBI taxonomy): domain Eukaryota; kingdom Viridiplantae; phylum Streptophyta; class Bryopsida; order Funariales; family Funariaceae; genus Physcomitrellopsis; species Physcomitrellopsis africana. The sequence continues at coordinate 835,386 of JAWRVF010000019.1, read as the reverse complement.
AGTTTGATGGAAAAAGATCCAACTTTTGAGGGTTTGTACAACAAGTGCGACTTTACTTACGATTATATCCATCTTGTTATCTAGATGGATTCACTCAAGTCGCTTTTGTGGGCACTCTTTTATCAAGAAGTGCTCGATCATGGTTTGCGCCACTATTGAAAAAAAATTCTCCAATCCTGTATAAATTAGAAGCTTTTATGGAAAGATTTACTGCTACATTTGGAGATAGTGATCAAGAAAGAGTGGCAGAGAGGAAGATCCAAAATCTACGACAAGAGCAACGTTCAGCTGCAATTTATGCCGTAGAATTTCAACAACTTACTTGTAATCTTGATTGGAATGATAAGGCTTTTATGACTCGATTTCGTTATGGCCTAAAGGATGATGTAAAGAATTTATTGATCATGATGCCAAGAATTGAAAGCTTAGAGGAACTCATAGCTCAAGCTATTACTTGTGACAATCGCTTATTTGAACTACGACAAGAAAGGCGATCAATTTTTAGAAATACCTATCAAGGTATGACTGCTACATCTTCAAGAGTATTGGAAAAGCCATTAATATATCCTGAACCTATGCACATTGATACGACTCAATTCAAGCCATTAACACTAGCGGAAAAGACTAGATGTCGACAAGAGAATTTATGCCTATATTGTGGAAGATCCAATCATAAGGCAACAAATTGTCCAAATAAGTTTAGAGAATTCAAGGCACGAGATATAATATCCGAATTAGAAAGGTCAAAAAATGAAGACGTCCAGCCATAGTAGGGACCTTGCGGTTGGACACCTCTAAATCTAAAGTACTAGAAAAAGGTCTCTTTTTACCTCCGGATCCAACATCTTGTTTTATACTTCTTGTATATATAAGAACCTTGAAACAAGAAATTTCTGCTAAATCCCTTTTAGATACTGGAACCTCAGCATGCTTCATGGATAAGGATTTTGCAACCAAGCACAATCTACTACTTGTAAAGAAGACCCATCTTGCACTAGTTGAAGTCATTGATGGACAAAACCTTGCATCAAGAGATGTTGTCAAAGAAATCCAACCGTTGGAAGTGATATTAGGAGATCAAGTATCACAAATTATTTTTAACATCATTAGATGTCCGACAAATCCTATTATCATTGGACTTCCTTGGTTTGAGCTACATAATCCTGATATTGATTGGAGTATGCGGAAGATTTCCTCAAGATCCACACATCAAAAGAAGAAACGAGATACTGCTCTATTCCTTAAAGCTAAAGTATTTATGCAAGCAGCAAAAAATAGAGATGCATTTGCATTGTATGCTATTCCAATGAAAGATCAAACGAAGCAACTATAGAAGGAAATTCCTAATCAATATTGCGACCTGGAAGATGTATTTGAAAAAAAAGAAGCAGACATATTATCCGAACATCGTCCTTATGATTGTGCAATCAAATTACAAGATGGAGCTCAACCTCTATTTGGTCCCATTTATAATCTATCACAAACGGAGCTTACAGCCTTATGAAAATATATTGATGAAAATTTAGCTAAGAATTTTATTCAATATTCAGAATCACTTGCTAGAACTCTTATATTATTTGTGAAAAAGAAGGATGGTTCCTTACGTATGTGTGTTGACTATCGAGGTCTAAACAAGGTAACTATAAAAAATTGCTATCCATTACCATTAATCTTTGGATTATTGGAACAATTAGGATAAACAAAGATTTTTACAAAGATTGATTTGAAAGGCGTCTACAATCTAGTCAAGATTAAGGAAGGAGATCAATGGAAGACAGCATTCCGCACAAGGTATGGACATTTTGAGTACAATGTTATGCCTTTTGGACTTACAAATGCACCTGCAGTCTTTCAATATATAATGAATGATATCTTACAAGAATACTTAGATGACTTTGTAGTCATCTACTTGGATGATATCTTGATCTTTTCTAAGAATGAAGAAGAGCATGAATATCATATACGGAAGGTATTAAAGAAACTATGAGAAAGTGGATTATATGCCAAATTAGAGAAATGCTCTTTCCACCAACCATCAGTCAAATTTTTGGAATATATTGCTTCAAAAAATGGGATTTCTATGGATCCAAAGAAGATACAAACTGTTATAGAATGAAAACAACCATCATCAATTAGAGATGTACAATGTTTTTTGGAATTTTCAAATTTCTACAAAATCTTCATTAAAGATTATTCCAAGATTGCGGCTCCATTAACGCGACTTACAAGCAAAGACAAATTTATTTGGGATGATAAGGCTGAAGAAGCATTTAAGAAGCTAAAAGAATCTTTCACCTCTGCTCCTATACTTGTCCATATAGATCCAACAAAACCATTTATTTTGGAAACAAATGCCTCAAATTTTATATTGGCATCTATACTATCTAAAATTGGTAATGATGGTCAACTACATCCAATAATATTCCGCTCTCAAAAATTTTCAGCTGCAGAGATTAATTACGAGATCCATGACAAAGAATTATTGGCAATTGTTGATGCTTTTAAAGAATGGCGCCATTTGTTGGAAGGAGCTCAACATAAGATCATGATCTATACCGACCACAAAAACTTGGAATATTTTATGAGTGCTTGAGTTCTAAATCGTCGACAAGTACGATAGAGCATGTCATTATCTCAATTTGATTTTGTAATTACTTATCATCTAAGAAAACTTCAAGGAAAACCAGATGCCCTTTCTCGATGATCATATCTTGCACCAAGAATAGGAGACATTGTATTAAATCAACAAAAATCAATCATGTTGAAGCCGTCTAATTTGCAGTTAAAGACATCGATGATATCTACCTATACAGATACAACTTTTAAGATGGAAATCCAAAAAGCAATGAAGACAGATCCATTTATAAAGAATATCCAACAACATTTAAAAAATACACATATGAAAGAAGACAATAAATTCACATTGGAAGATGGATTGTTATACTTCAAGAATCTCCTATATGTTCCTCTAGGACCTACAAGACTTCAAATTCTTCAAGCTCGACATGACCTTCTAGCGCTAGACACTTTGGCTTTAATAAGACCTTGAAATTGATATCAAGAGACTATTGGTGGCCTCAAATGTAGAAATTGGTGAAAGAGCTCATCCAATCATACAAAATTTGTACACGAACAAAGTTTCCAAGACACCAACCATATAGACTTCTGCAACCCCTTCTAGTTCTTAAGGGCCCATGGCAATCGTTATCTATGGATTTTATTACAGACCTCTCAATTTCAAATGGCAAAGATTCAATTTTTGTGGTGGTAGATCGTCCTACTAAGATGGCATACTTTATCCCGTGCAACAAGATTATTTCCGGGGAAGAAACAGCTAAGCTTTTTATTGATAATATTTACCGAATACATGGCCTTCTAATTTTTATTTCAGATCAAGGACCACAATTTGTATCAAACTTTTGGAGAGGATTATTTTGGCTTTTAAAGGTCAAGATCAACCTTTCATCTGCTTATCATCCTCAAACTGACGGTCAAACAGAACGAGTGAATCAGATCTTAGAACAATATCTTTGTTGCAGTATAAATTACCAACAAGATGATTGGACGGACTTTCTACCATTGGCTGAGATTGCATACAATAACTCTGAATATTCTTCAACAAAGCAAACTCCATTCTTCTCAAAATATGGATACCACCTTCGAGCAGATCCATTCCAAATTGAAGATGTGGGAAGCCGTGCTGCAGAGAATCAAGCTACTTATTTAAAAACCATCCATGAAAAACTGAAATTCTAATTACAAATAGCCCAAGGTCGATATATAGACTATGCAGACATTCATTGCAAGAACCAACCAAATTTCAAAGTAGGAGATCGTTGTCGTGGTGAGAGTCTTAGCCCTAAGAAACACTGGGTCTTTTTTGCCTCTCGTTTCTTAAGTGCAAGATGAGATTCATAAAGTTCATAAAATTGAAGAATTTACATAAAAACATACTTTATTAACCCTAACATATTCTGCATTTATAAAACCGCCCTCAAATTTGCCCATAAATCCTAGGATATCACATCAATTGAAGCAAAATTTGGACACAAGGTACTTAAGGGAATAAGAAAGTAAATCCCAAAAACCTTTTGATTATAGCTCATGTGGTTAGAGAGAACCATGTTGTCAAAGTAATCCCTCCATGCTGCCTTTGATTCTAGACCCCCTTTGCTTCATACCTTCATTACTCTTCATTAAAGAAGATCTAAGTGCTGAAATTTGGTAGGCTTATAGCTTGTATCATGTTGTAAACACTCTCCAAATATTGCTCCAAAAGTCTTCTCCAAACTTGAGTTATAGGTTCCATCCTTCTTCTTTAATTTTGCCTTCTAACAACTCTGGATCTGACCACAACATTCCTCATAACTCCTCGAATATAACTCCAATATCAATCAGTTTTTTATACAACTTAATAGACTTATATATCTACAAATCCCAACAAATTTTACTCAAAATACTACTCTGATTACAAAGTTATGCTCTCTCAAACTTCACTGATTTGGAGATAGACCCCTGTCACTTTGAAAGAGCATAACATTTTATTTATAAGACTAATGAGTATCAAACTTACACTCATCTCTTCCTTAACTTACATAGATCATGTCTATCAAATTTCACACTCAAATTCGTCTCCTAACTCCCTTTATACCCAAAAAAACCCACATACATGCACTGCCCATACAAACCCTCAACCCTACCTTCACTCTATTTCTTTTTTCATTCAAACTGGTTACAATTTCACTCATAATTCTTTGCTTAGAGGTCATATTGACTTGAGATTTTGACACAAAGTATTTAACTCTATAAGGAACAAAAACCCAATAAATTTCGCCACTAAAGTGTAAATGGTTTCCAAGAACCAAGGCCCGAAATTTTGTAACCCTCTATGCCCTAGTCTTAAACACCTGCAACTTTCACAACTCATATCTCCCTTGATATTTAATCAAAAGACATGAGAATTGTTTCTATGAGTTTTTTATCTTGTCTACTACAAACCTACAGAAACTCGCACCTAAAATCCTCTCTAAGCTTTCACTATATACAAAAACATATACTGCCTATCAAAAAAAATCCTATGCCTTCCAAAAAAACTCTCCTCCTTCTTCTTCACGACCCTTCCTTGTCATCTCCCTCCTGGTCTTCTTTATCCTCTTGGTCAAAAAGACCTCTTAGCCCATGTCTTTTCCACTTCCTCAACCTTTTTCTTTGGACTAACTTGAAGAAATTTCACTTTTGAAGGTAAATTTCCATTGTATCTTCTTACTACTAATTTTCTATCAACCTTTCTTCTAATCTTAATCTTTTTATTTTAATGCATTCTTTTATATTTTTCACACTATGTTTTGATTTACAACACAACATCGTGTTTGGTTATTTCGACAAAATATACAAACAAATCGACCATCACGAAAATTAGACTATCAAAGACTTGGACCTTTTACAATTCTACACCAAATAAATCTAGTAAGTTTTTATCTTGAACTACCAAGTAGCATGCACATTCATCCAGTCTTTCATGTCTCGCTTTTAGAAACCTATTATAAATCAAATCTTGCTGGAAGAACTATTTTACCATCAGCTCCAGTTGAAGTCAATCAAGAGATTGAATATGAGGTGGATGAAATATTAGATTCATGTATAAGACATGGACGATTGGAATACTTTATCCATTAGAAGGACTATGGAATTAGCGAAAGAACATGGAAACCCTCAAATAATCTTAAGAATGCACCTAAGAAGGTTCGCCAATTCCATCAATAATATCCTAAAAAACCTAGATTCAATGGTCAGTGAAGATTTTGTGGATAATAATATCTCTTGGCTTCTAAATGATGCTTCCTATCAACAACAAAAGACCACTATAAAAAAAGAAGAGCCACGCCAAGACCTACACTTGTATTTTCTTAGGATAGAATAGATCTTGTTAGAAGCTTATTAGTTATCATATCAAATCTTTGCGTTTCAAGGGAATTGCAGGAACAAGAGTCAGAAGACTCTTCTGGCATACAAGCGGCTAGAAAATCAATGCAACTTTGACAATCTACTAGGTATGAAGAACATGGACAAGATGAAGAAGGAATATTCTAATGTCAAGTAAGGCCACGCTTGGAGTCTTTGGAGATACGGCCTCATCACAAAAATCTTGATCCAAATGCCCGAGCTTTGGTCATACTCCTCGAAGTTGGAAGGGTGATTCCAAGTGGACTAGAAATTATGTTCGGAGGATGTTTTGAAGGTCGCAATGAAGAACAAATTTTTGGATGGGATGTTGGTCTAACAGAGGTTATATCTAGAGGTCATCGATGCCATCTCAAGGGTCCTCTTGAACCGATAATCAATGCACAAAAGATGGAATATATTGCTTCTCTATTCCGACGAATTTTAGAATTTTTATGCATATGATTTTATTATCAAATTGCTTCGGCTCCTCGTGAAACTTGTCGCTAGGAGGAAAGATGATGTCACGGACATACTTTAAGCCACTACTAGAACTTTTTGTAGTCTTCTAGAACCTTCTATAGCTTTTTAGAATCTTCTAAAATCTTTCTCAACCTTCTAAGATCTCCCGCAGATTTTTTAGAATCTTCTAGAATCTTCTTCAAACTTCTAGAATATTTTAAGATACTCGTAGGACCTTCTAGAATCTTCTTCAACCTTCCAAGACCCCCCCATAGACTTTTTAGAATCTTCCAAAATCTTCCTCGAGCTTCTAGAATATTCTAAGATATTCTTAGAAGGTCTAATAGGACATAAGGTCTTTTAGTATAAATAAGAGGCAAGACTGAGGAGCACCTCAGTCTTGCCAACAAAAGTCTTGGAATAATCCAGAGTGTTGCCTTGTTCTTGATATTAATCTAATTTCTTATTCTTAATCTAGTTCTTGTTCTTATCTATCCAGTTCTTTGTTCTTGAAGTTATTCTGGTTTTGATTTCTTCTCCTTAGTTCTTTGCTAACCTGCTAACTTGCATCCTTGACAAATAATATATCTTATAATTGTATATACAAATCATAAGAATTTAGAATATTGTATATCAACTTGGATTTTTAATTGCCGTCAAGCTTGATAGAATATGTTATTATCTTTATTTAACTTTGTTATCACTTATGAACTTGAGAAGTTATAAGGATTGTTTGATGCTTTATTAAAGAGATCATATCTTGTATCAAAGATAGAAAAGGTAGCATTTGATTAATAATATGTAATTTTGTTGAAGTTGGAGTAATTTTTCTTTTCCGCTACTATTATATCGATACCTATTGATTCTAATTTCCTCAATGAGGTATGTATTGCAATCACTAATAATGCTTTGGTCCTTAATATCAAGTGTTGATTCAATAAAAATGTTAATAAGTTCAAGCTTGACAAAGACCTATATTTTGAAGAATATTTGTGTATCCTAAAAGAACCAACATAACTACATGTTTTCAATCTTGCCATGACTTTCAAACCGTGGGTTATTTTGGATTTAATATGACTTTGGAACTTATTTACTAAGATTCTTGGTGGCCTCAAATGTGGAAGGTGATGAATGACTTTGTACTCTCTTATGACATTTGTTTAAGATCTAAGAATCCTCAACATTTCCCTTATGGACTTTTACAACCTTTGCTTGTTCCAAGATGATCATAGTCTTCTATCTCAATGGATTTCATTATAAATCTATTGCCATCTAATTTATTAGATAACATCCTTGTGGTGGTTGATTGATTTAAAAAAATTGCTTATTTTATTTTTTGTAAAAAAACTACTTTTAGTAAAGAAATGATAAGACTCCTTCTTGACAATATATATCAATATCATGGCCTATCAAATGATATTGTATTCAATCAAGGATCCTAATTCATATCTAAATTTTGGAGATGTCTTTTTGGAATATTGAAGGTGGACATTAAATTTTCTTTGGCTTTCCACCTTCAAATTGATAGTCAAATAAAATAAATTAATCAAGTTTTGGAGTAGTATTTATGATGCAATATCAACTATCAATAAGATGATTGGATCTCATATCTACTATTAGCAGAGTTTGAAAGTAATAATATTATTCATGCCTCAACTCAGCAAACACTATTTTATTCCAACTATAGATACCATCCAAAATTTGATCTATGGAACACACCAAAGAATAATAATTTGGAAATTGAAGGATTTGTAAAGTATCTATTGCAATATCAAATAATTTCGAAGCTTCAATTGTAGCAGCTCAAGATGCTTAAAAGATATATATAGATAAATTCAAGAATCAACTATTTATTTTTCATATTAAAGATAAAATATGGCTTCTTAGATGAAACATCAAGACCAAGCGACCATGCAATAAATTCGACTATTGGAGGTTATGACCATTTTCCATTTAGAAGCAAATTAATCTAATGGCATATCACTTAAAACTACCATCTTCTATAAAGGTACATCTTGTATTTCATGTCTCTCTTTTGGAATCTTGTAGAGAGTCACATATTCTAGAAAGAGTATAATAATTGCCACTTATTATTGAAATCAAAGAGCATGAATAATACAAGGTTAAAAAGGTACTTGATTCATGACAAAGATGAGACAAATTAAAATATCTTGTTTATTGGCAAGGCTATGATATTAATAAGTATATATAAGAACCAACTAAAAATCTCACCAATGTATTTCAAAAGATATATGAATTTTATTGATTTTATTTTTATAAATTCAAATGTATTTGATGATAATTTATGAATAAAGATGGGATTTGAAGAGTACCTATAAGAAGGAGAGAGTTAAATCAAGGTCTTTATCAATATACAATCACTTATTCCAAGATAGAATAGAATTATAGAAGTGAATCAATCACCATGTCAAACTTTTAAGCATTGAAAGAACAAGATTCAGAAGAATTACTTGTTATATAAGCTTTGAATGAAATAGTGCAGTTTTCATAACTTTAAATTGAGCAAGGTGAAGACGATACATTTCAACGCCAAATACAACCACAATTAGAGCCATTAGGAATAACTTCCAACCATGCAAGTTTCAATTTTAATACTTGAGCTTTAGTGATATTGCTTGAGTATAGAAAAGTAAATCTTTTTAAATCTAAGATCTTGTTTGGAGGATGTTTTAAAGGCCACAATGAAGATTAGATCCTTGAATGGGAGGTTTTAATAACGGAGGTACTAGCTTAAGGCAGTAGGCAATTTTTTTGAGAATTAGTAGAATCTATTATCTAAGAATAGAAAATAAAATATATAATTTTATTGATATAATATATTCTTGATTTTTTACGTATATAAAAAGATTTTTGAAGATATAAGCTCATCTCAAAAACTTGACACTAGAGAAAGAAGTGATGTTAGAGACATACACTTTGAAAATTTATAGAATCTTTCAGAATATTCAAGATATTTCTTAGTTATTGAAAGTCAGTTAAAAAACTTTTTAGTTGATAAAAGTAGCTGAAGAAGCTTTATAATTAGTGGAAAGAGCTTGAAAAGCTTCCTAGTTGATGAAAGTAGCTTGAGAAGCTTTATAATTAGTGGAAAGAGCTTAAAAAGCACCCTAGTTGATTGAAAGAGCTCAAAAAGCTTCTTAGTTTGATGGAAGCTGCTTGAGAAGCTTCTTAAACAAGAGATTAAAGTCAAGGCTAAAGAATTCTTTAGTCTTGACAATGTATCTGTTAGAGTTCTAGCACACCTTTCTTGGTATTGTTTATGTAGTCATTTAGATAATTCAAGTTTTTATCAATATTTTCTTAAAACCTTTTCTAATTCAAATCTCTTATTTTATATTCTTGAATCTTTGATATAATGCTTCTATAATAATAGCATCAATTGTCATTTATCTCTTTTATTTTATCACAGCAATGATCAGCTCATAGAAATCTTTCTTGGCTATACTTAAAGCCTCTCTTAGAGTGAATTTTTTCTTTGCATCCAAAATCTTTTTTTAAAAAATATATTTCATGTTTGTAGATGTTTTAATATCAGATTGAAGCTTGTAAGCAGGACTTTTATCTTTAGCTATATCTAACTCATTCTTCTCTAGCTGACATTTTCGTTATCCTGGTCCATATGTTCTTGCTATCAAATAGCGTAATAGTCAGAATAGAGTTGACTATGCAATATCTTCTAATTATTTCCATTGACCTTTGGTCTTCCTTCTTGTATAAATTAAACACCTCTTTGGAATCTTAGTTGACAAAATAATATAGCCTTCTGGTTCTACTAGCCTAAACTTGTCCTCTGTAAAGTCAAATACTCCTCTTTTATGCCTATTATATCTCTTTTAGAATCTAATAATCCTTCAAAGTCTTATTTGTAGAATATTCCTATGTAAGTATCATTTTTTTTTCTACTATTATTTTGATAATTGTTGATCACCAAGATGAACAGAAGGAAGAATCTTTTTTGAATTTTGATCATGAGAAGCATCTTTATTTCTTGAAGAGTTTTTTTTATTTATAAATTTAACATCTTTTTATTGAATAATTTTTTTTTTTTTTTTTTCAATTGTGATATTATATAAATCATTACTCTATTTGTGTCTATACAAAAATGCTTTGATGATCATGGCATCAACTAAATCATTCCATCTAAGCATCTTTCTGATAGCTTGAGCTTCTATGATCATGATTTTTGTAGCTGGTAAAGAATTAGCCTAAATTATTTTTTGCTCAACTATGCTAATATAAGATTTTTTATATTTTCTATATATAGTACTATTCTTAAAGATTTGCTTCTCTATCAATTTTTTTATATCTTCTTTTTTAAAATTGATTTTCAAAGGTTCTTTAAATTCTATGAGTCTTATCTTACCCTCTTTAAAATATACAATTTTATTTTTAATTGTAGCCTTATAATTGTCACAATTACTATGCTTATGGTTTAAATTGTTATACCACATTCATCTCTCTACAAATCCCTTTAAATCTTTAATTGTCTTGGATGACCTTGCCATTTGAGACTTCTTCAATTTAGCCATTTTCACCTTCAAATCATGCATGTGTTTGATCAATTCCTCAAGAGTGTCATCTTTGTTAGTCTTAATCAATTTTTTAGATGGCATTGGATTTTGGAATGTAGGCATTGATTTCAACTTTAATAAATAATTATAAGTCTTAATTTTCTATTGTTTAATTATAAATCCTATTATTTCTTTTATTTGTATTTAGTTAATGATTAATCTACTTTCAGATGTCCTATCTACTAGATAAAAGAATAGTTTGTCATCCAAGTATTCATCAACTCCTTATTAAAATAGCTCAATCTTTATGGTTTCCAATAGCTGTCTCTTATGTCATAGTAATTGGCCAAATTTTATTTCAAACTTCTTGATTAATTCATATAGAGCCATTTGATTCTCTAGTCTCAATTCAATCTACTCCAAGAATGATCTTTTGATCATTCTTTTTGAATCTTCTTCAAAGAATTTATCCTTTAATATCTCCTCAAATCTCCTCCATGATTTATAATTTTTTCATGCAGTTTGTACATCTTTTCACTAATTTCTAGTATCACTGGTAGATCAAAAGTGATAATCATCTTTATCTCTGAAATTTGATGCACTTTCATTTCACATATATAAATCTTCAAGAATTTAGTGATGTTCCTCCCTTCAAATCTTCTAGCCTTCTCTACCACTATTTGTAAGGCTTTGGTGGTGCTCTTATTATTACCTTGAATTTATTGCTTTTCTTCCATAAATTAGGAAAATGTCTTAAAAAGGTCTTGAGCAGCCATTTCTTTTAGTAATCCAAATCATGGATTTTGATCTTCCATCTTCACTTGTAGAAAAATTAGTACCTTAAAGTTCTCTCAATGAAAGCATCAATTATGTCGAGATAGAGAGAGTTTGCTTCAAAAAAGCACTAGACTTTTGGCTATCATTAATTTCTCAATCAAGTGTTAAGATAGACAAAAATTCCAAATTTATATAAAATTATCTCTAAAAAGGGCAATTATATTAAATATACAAGCTTCAAATATTTTAAAATTTCTAAAATATAGCAAAATATACTAAATCCTTCATTAATCCTAAAGGAGATTTTTTTTTAAACTTCAATAAGATATATCTCTAAATCAAACCATCTATAAGTATTCAAATTTTATTTAAAGTACAGATATATTCTTAATAACTACTCCAATAAATTTCAACCATCAATTTGTTATCAATCTTTAGATATTATTAAAATTCTAATAATAGCTTCAATCTTTATTTATAGATATTTACGTATTAATTTCTTTATATTTTATAAAATAAATATTTAAATGCTAAGAAAATTTGATATATAGATTTTTAATAAAATAGTTTATTTTTTAAAAAAAATTTAGACAAAAATTTGTTTGGAAGCTCAAGATAAGGTGGAAATCATCACTATTAATAAAATGGTCTACTTATTGTTTTGAAATTTGATTTATTATCTTTAACTTCTAATATCTCCTTTTAAATTCTAAATATAATAATTCTTCCATAAAAGATATAGGTCTTGGTATTACCTCTCTAATTACACCTTTTGATCTCTAAAAGCTTCCGTTGTCGTACGACGTGCTTTTCTATCTGGGAATACACTGGATATCTGGCTGTGGAGAGTTTATTTGAAATTTGATGGCAAAATCCAACAGGTGGTTTGTCCTCAATAAAAAGGACAAATAATACAAAAATCTCACAAAAGAGAAGTTATATATGTAAACCCTCTTGTATTCAAGTAAGTTTGTACAAAAAATGTTCAAATTTCCACAAAAACCCTTCAAAAGTTTATTCACCCATAAGGACTTATTTCTTGCTGAACTTTAGAATCCAATAATTCTTGATTCAACTATTCAATTTCTATAAAATTTAGTGCAAAGTGTAGATAATCTTCTTAAGTTTTACCACAAGAAAGAATCGATCATAAATTTGTTTCTAATCGTCTGATATCTCAAAACCCCTAGCAGGTGCTTAAAACCCTAGCTCAAAGACACTTGAGCACTATTTTCCTTATATCTCACAAATCCAAAATTCTAATGCCACAAAAATTTTGCACATAGTCTTGTGACATAAACATATACACTCTTGAAAATTTTGAGCCAAAATTCTATGAAATTGCCTAAGATATAGCTCAAAATGTAACCACTATGTAAGTGGATCACTTACTCCCAATATCTCCTTCATTCTGGCTTGAATTTTATCAAGCTATATATAAAACATGTAGCCGTGAAAGTGCTCTCTCCAACCCTAGTTGCTGATCCTTGATTGCTCTCTGTATGCACGAGTTATACTCAAAAGAGTGATAGTAGGTCCAAAATCAACACCTTAACTTTGAGTGCCTATAACTTCTTCATAAAAAGTGCAAATTACACAAAATTTGCACCTAAACCAGATCCAAAAACTTAAACCTTATAATCCTAGCCTTTGATATTTGACTACCCTCGAAAAACAAATCCTAACTCCTAATAAATCCTCGGGCAGCCTCCTTAAAGCCCATTGGGCATGATTTTTGACCAATTAGAATAGAGATTTCTATCATCTACCTCTATTCATCCACATGGATGGCCAAACTACCCTTTTTACACTAAAAATCCTTTTCTAATCCTTCTTCTTATAAGATTTACATACTTGGTGCTTTAAGCATCAAATAAAAGAAGTAAATAAAATCTTAAGCATCACCAATGTCTAACATAGGTGACTTAAGATATATACAAGTTACTATCAATATAAAATTAACTTCAAAAGTCACTACTAAAAGAAAATAAGGTCGTATAAATCTTAATAATAATTCTTTTAATAGACCCTTTCTAAACTAGCAACCTAATCACATCTTATAACCAATAAAAATCCACTGATATGACTTTCATTTAGCTAAGTAGTAAATTGTATATTAAATATACATGTACAATTTTTTTACATTGTAGCCAAACCACAACACGACACCGTATAATTCCTTATATGCTCAAAAGAATGACAATAGGTACAATTTATATACCTTAATTTTAAGCACCTATTGCTCTATCATAAAAATTCCAAATCTCCTAATTTTTACACTAAAATTGTAGTACAAAAAATAAGCTTTCTTATTCTAGCCTTTGATTTTTAAATGCCTTTTCTAAAGTTTCTAAAATCCTTATTCTTGCTGTAGATAGCCTATTCAAAGCCTATTGAGCATGACTATCAATCAATGGAGATGAAGATCATTATTCCTTGCCTTCATTTGTCCATACCTTACTTTTATCCCTCCAAATAAGCCTCTTAGTAATTTAGTTTCTTATCATTGGGTTCCAATCTCCTATCAAGGCTTCATTCTAAATACTTAGGTCCTATATAATTTAAATGCCATAATCAAAATAAGTAAAAAAAATATATATATATATAATTTTTTATATTAATTCTTTAAAATATATTATTAACCATTCTAATTTACATTTAGACTTATGAACATATTATGTATTTTGATTAGTTTTTACATATAAGCAATTACAATACAATATCATGTAGCTAGATAATTCAATATTACAAAACTATTTAGGTTCTTCTCTTTTTGCTTTGCTTGCTTGTTGTTTTATATTTTTTTTGTGTTTTGGCTCTTAGAAGCTTCAAGCAATTGCCTTGTTGGATTTAGAGGCATTTTCTTATTTCTTAGATGAGGTATTTTTTAAGCTTTATAAAATTCTTCTAGTATAAAAATCCAAACCGGTTCATGTAGAAGTAATAGATGGATGATTCTTATTCTCTAGTAGTGTCATCCATGAAACAATGCCTATAAAAATATCATTTGAAGACCATAGCACCTAAATTATATTCAATGTTATTAAGACTCCTTTAAATCTTATTATTCTTGGACTTTCTTGGTTGAAAAAATATAATCCATCTATAAATTGGAGGTTGCAAAGAATAACATTTTCAATAGAAATCCCTATAAGAAAACTTCATAAAAAGGCACAAGTTGATAAGCCTTTATTTCTTGGAATAAGGGCCTTTATAAGATAGGCCAAAGAAGGTACACCATTCATTATTTATACAATTCTAATTAAAAAAGTTATGACTTCATCAAGAAGTATTCAAAAGCAATATTGTAAATTTTAAGATGTTTTTTTAAAAAAAAATGCTAATATATTATCAAAGCACCAACCATACAATTATACCATAGATCTTCAAGAAAGAATTCAACAGCTATTGGCCTAATTTATAACCTTTGTTAAAACAAGCTTTTATTGTTGAAATATTATATTGATGAAAACCTTACAAAGAACTTTATTAAGCATTCAAAGTCTCTAGTAGATACACCTAAATTCTTTATGAAAAAAAAAGATAGTTTGTTGCATATGTGCATTGATTATTAGAGATTGAATAAGATAATAATAAAAAATCATTATCCACTATCATTAATCTCAAGACTTTTGGAATAACTTGACTAGTCCAAGATCTATATTAAAATAGAACTTTATAAAGCATACAACTTAATATGATTCAGAAAAAGAAACAAATAAAAGACCACATTTTGGAAAAGGTATGGACATTTTGAATATAATATCATGCCTTTTGGATTAACAAATGCACCCGCCATCTTTTAGCATTTAATAAATGATATCTTTTGAAAGTATCTAAATAAGTTTGTAGTGATCTATTTTAATGTTATCTTAATTTATTTGAAAAGTCTGAAAGAATATGAAGAGCATATAAAGTTGGTATTACAAAAACTATGAAATACAAGTTTGTATGCCAAGCTAAAAAAATATATATTTTATAAACTAAAGATGGAATTTTTGGGATTCATTATATCTACTAAGGATTTGATGATGGATCCTAAGAAGGTGGAAGTGATTATGCAGCGGGCCATTCCAAAGACTATAAAAGACATACAATGCTTTTATATATTTGTCAATTTTTATCAAATCTTCATCAAAAATTATTCTTAAGTTTCCGCCCCTCTTATTCAATTCACATACAAAGATAAGTTGGAATGAGGGCCTTAAGCAAAGAAAGCATTTGAAAATTCTAAGATAATATTTATTATAGCTTCAATCTTATTTCATCTAGATTTTACAAAAGCATTCTATATAGAAGCAGATGCTTTGGATTTTGTACTAAAGATCATACTTTTATAAATAGATATAGATGATATATTCCATTATATTATATTTTATTTTTAAAAACTTTCTACTATCAAAATTAATTATAAAATCTATCATAAGGAATTCTTTGGTATTATAGATTCTTTTTAAAAATAGCATCATTTTCTTAAAGGAGTAATATATCTTGCGATTGTATATATAGATCATAAGAATTTGGTATATTTTCTGTCAGCTTGGATTTTTAACCACTGCTAAGCTCAATAGAATATGTCAATATTTTAATTTAATTTTTTTATCACTTATCAATTTAAAAAGTAATAAGGATTGTCTAATGCTTTATCGAGGAGATTATATCTTATACCAAAGATAAGAGAGGTAGCATTTTATTAATAATATATAACTTTGTTGAAGCTGGAGCAATTTTATCTTTGCACTACTACTATATCGGCATCTATTGATTCTAAAATCAATTATTTATTTTTTATATTGGAGATAAAATATGTCTTCTTTGATAAAACATCAAAATCAAGCGACTATGCAATTAATTGGATTATTGGAGGTTAGAACCATTTTTTATTGATAAGCAAATTAATCTAATGGCATATTGCTTAGAACTACCATCTTCTATGAAAGTACATCTTGTATTCTATATCTTTCTTTTGGAATCTTATAGAGAGTCACATATTCTAAAAAAAATATAACAATCACCAGCTAGTATTAAAATAAAAGATCATAAAGAATACGAGGTTGAAAAGATGTTTGATTTACAATAAAGGTGGAGCAAATTGGAATATCTTGTTCATTAACTCGGACATGATATTAATGAATATACATAGAAACTAGCCAAAAATCTCACTAATATCTTTCAAAAGATATAAGAATTTTATTGACTCTATTCTCACAAACCTAAATGTATTTGATAGTAACTTCTTAGTGAAGATTGGATTTGAGGAATATCTATAAGAAGAGGAGAATCAAACTAAAGCCTTCATCAATATATAGTCATTTATTCCAAGATAGAATAGAATTGTAGAAGCAAGTCAGTTATCATATCAAACCTTTAAAAATACAGAGAATAAGATTGAAAAGATTCACTTGTTATATAAGCTTCAAATATACTAGTATAGATTTTATAGCCTTTAATTGAGCAAAGTGAGAATTGTACATTATAACATTGTTGTATTATGGTTTGGCTACCATAGAAAAATATTATATATATATATTTAATATATAATTTATTATACATCTAAGTAAGAGCCATATCAATAGATTTTATCAGTTACAAAATATGATTAGGTTATTAGTTTAAAAATAATCTATTAAAAAAACTATTATTGAGATTTATACAATCTTTTTTTTTTATAGTGACTTTTGAAGTTGATTTTATATTAATAATGACTTTTATATATCTTGAGTCACCTTTCTTAAATATTGGTGACCTTTGAGACCTTATCTACTTCTTTTATTACCTAGGTCTTTTTTATCATTCTTTTAAGTCCAAGGAAAAAGAAAAAGATTGGATGTATGAAGAAATTAAGAAAACAAGAAGATAATGAACTAGTGTAAAAGGGTAGAAAAGAAGAACCTAAAATAGTTAGTATGAAGAAGGAGGCAGTTAGCCACCTTTGTGTTTAATATGTGCTTAATTAGACAAGGCAATTAAGCCACCTTAGATAGTTAAGAAAAATATGATTTTACTAAGATCAAATAGTAAGAAAGAAAATTTATCCTAAAAATAGTTATAAATAGCTAATCTTTTATTTTATAAAGAAAGAAAATAAAATATAATTATTTATTTGATTAAATATATTTTTAATTTTAGATTATAGGATAATTCATAAATCAATATTAATGAGAATACAAGAATAGATCTTATGTAGAGACATAGAAAGAATATTTTATATTTTTTGGAGTATGAAAAGTGAGGTGTTCATTTGGCAACCATGCTAGAAAAAGCATTTATGTTGCTATCTCTGACTACCATTAAAAACCAAAATAATATTCTATTTTATTTGAGTAGTGGTATATTTATTGAGGGCCGATATAGAAAAGGTAATATATTGAACGTTCAGAAAGAGGTCTGCATCAATAAATATTGAATAAAAGTTGATTTTAAAAAATAAAAAATCTTTTTGGTATAAGAGCCTTTGGAGCCATCTAAATTGGTAAGTACAAAATTCAAATAAGACAATCATTTAACACGAGTGGTAACAGACACTACAAATCAATTTTTAATTATAAAAGAATCAATAATTACTTTCATTGAACAATATATGATGTGATGAGTCAAGAAGCTAAACTTCTTAAAAGTCTATAAATTCCAAGAGAACAAATTGCTAAACAAAAATACATATATAGATTGCAAAGACAAAGAGAAGAAAAAGTCAAGAAAGAAAAGAATGATAAATAAAGGGTTGAAAGAAAAGAAAGATACAATAGGAGAAGTAATTTTTTAGAGACTACATAGAGAGAGAAAACTCTAGAGATTCAAGATTGTGAGCAAAAATTTTTGGTATCACTGATTGTAAGAATATCAATCAATATGGCACTTGCAATCAGATATACTAAAGTTATTTTATGTAGGTTTAAAGGCAAAGGTGATCCAGACATTTATATATAGGAGTTTAATAATATATGCCAAGCCAACAGAGAAACATCAGATGATGATGAATTAATTCTCTTTCCAATTATATTAAAGAAACAAGCACTTGAGTGGTATACTCGTTATCCAATTGGTCATTTTATGGCTTAGAGAGAACTTCAAGAAGCATTTATTCTTTGATTTAGGAAAAAAAAAAGTGATGGAGAAGTTATTGACAATCTCTCATACCTCAAACAAAAGAAAATTGAAGATGTAAAAGAATTCTTTGAACGAGTGGTAAGAGCAGCTAATAAATTTGTTCCTGAACCTCATGACTTATTTAAAAAAACATGGTTTTTGAATGGATTATATAAAGAAGTAGGGAAATATGTAGCTTTCCTACCAACAAACACATTAGAAGAAGCTTTACGGTCAGCAAGGAAAGTAGAACTTAGTGTACATAAGAAAGAAAAATTTTATGATTCAGATTCTGAAAATTCAAGTGATGACTTAGAGGATGAAAAAAAAAGGGTGAAAAAAAGGGAAAAAAAAATAACCAAGGATGATCTTAAAGAATTAAAAGAAGAATTAGCTCAATTAGTAGTTAGATCCAAGAAATTTTGGACTGTAGTAATCTGTCAAAAGTGCAACAATGAAGGACATTTTCCTGCAGAATGTCATTTGAAATTTTGTACCATTTGCAATACTCATACTTTTCAAACTAATGAATGTACTTACAACCGACGATATCAAGATAGAAGGTTAGAAGTGAATCAAGTATAATCACAATTGAATAACAATCGGAAAAGAAGAATTCATAGAAAAAATCTACCTATGAATCAAGAGGCAAATCAAAGACCTGTATATCACCAATACTATAGGAAAGTAGAACTACCAAGAGGTAATTACTATAGGTGGAAAGAAAGATATCCTTATGAAAAAAATAGACCAAATTACTATGAAGATAAAATGGGGCCAAGATATGAAAAAAGATATGAAAGAAGAAGCTATGCAAATTCACCAAAAAGTAATTATGGAAATCAAGCTCAAGGAGGAAATATTCCTGAATGTTATTATTGCCATCAAAGTGGCCATATTAAGATGAATTTCCAATTGTAGTTAAAGCATCAAAAAGAAACTAAAGAAGCACAAGAAGAAGGGAAGCGTGTTGTAACAGCAAATGTAGTAATTTTAGAAGTGTATGTATTAATCAGAGCTCAAAGATAAAAGATTGAGATTGAAGAAAAAAATTCAAGTAATGATAGTAGTGATGAAGAAGGAAATGAATACAAGACCATAGAACAACCTGAGTTGATTAATAAAGTAAGAAAAAAAACATCCTAAGAATGGAAGATACACCAAGATGTAATCAAAGACGTAAAAAAGCTGTAAGAAGAGTTTGGAGAAAATCCAATAGCTAAAGCAAGAAAACCAAATATGAACAAGACTAAATAAAAAAATGATAGAAGAATGATGGAAAATGAAACAACAAAAGTTGGAGAAGTTGAGAAAATTATAGGAGATGTACTCCAACAAACAAAAGCAAATATTACTATAGGCCAACTATTACAGTTAGCTCCATATTGCAAAAGAAAAGTTATGGAAGCCTTTCTTCCAAGATACATACCAAAATCAAACGTAGCAAAAAATTTTCAAATAGAAAATCAAGATTATGATATGGCAATGTCCATCATTACGGTCAGAGTAAAATACTACACCATACATAATATATTGTTAGATAGAGGATTTTGTGTAAATATTATCATAGATGAATTATATAGAAAGTTAAACTTCAATCATATTGAACCAGCTCCATTTACGATCAAGATGGCAGATTAACAAAAAGTGGCACCACAAGGTATTATTCACAATTTACAAATAGAAGTCGGAAGATTTTCTTATAATATTGCAGTAACAGTTATCAAATTAGAACAAAAATCTCAAAGTTACTCTATGATATTAGGACAACCATGGCTTAAACAAGCAAAGTCTAGACAGGACTAGGTTCATGATACCTTAACAATCTTTTTTAAAAATAAAAAAAAAGATTAATATCCGAAAAATTCTATGTCCTTCACTATCAAAACGACTTCTACAAGTGGAGTTATGATTGGGAGAAAGGATTGACTAATATAGAAGAACAAGTGGTATATCAAGCTATTTCTTTATTACATCCTATAGCTGATATTGAATTAACAGGACTGAAAGAAATGTTTAGTTATGACTACAATATGGCTGAACCAACGGCACAGAAAAATAAAAAATTAAAAGAGAAACTGGAGGTAAAACAAAAGAAACAAGAACCACTAGACAAGTGAGAAGGACAGATGATTAAATATCCAGAATATTTTTATAAAGCTAGAGAAGGTACAATAAAGTTGGATACAATTCCAGCTATAGAAGCAGTTAAAGACAAAACCATTACTAGATGGACTATCAGTCAAGAGGAATAAATTGACGAGATAAATTTAGGTTCTGACAATCAATCAAAGAAAGTTAAAATTGAAAAACAAACCAATGAGGAATTTAGGCAAAATCTAATAAACTTACTACAGGAATATAAAGATACTTTTGCATGGAGTTATGAAAATTTAAAAGGTATACTAGCACATATTTGTGAACATTGAATCAAGTTAGAACCAAATGCATGACCAATTAAACAAGCAAGATATTGAATGAATCTAGCATATGCTACCAAAGTCAAAGAAGAGATTGATAATTCACTTAAGACGGGATTCATATTTCCTATAGATTAAACCGAGTGGTTGTTATCAATAGTAATTATACTTGAAAAGAATGGAAAATTACAAGTATGCGTTGACTATAGAAAATTAAATGAAATAACAAAAACTGACCTTTTTCCATTACCATTCACAGATGCTGTCTTTGAAATAGTAGCCGGTCATGAACTATATTCAATGTTAGATGGGTTTAGTGGATATGACCAAATTCCAATGGCTATATAAGATCAACTCAAAACTTGTTTTATCACTGAATGGGGACCATTTGCATATCGAATAATGGCATTTGGATTAAAAAATATACTTGCAATCTTCCAGAGGGTAGTTATGCAGATATTTGCAAAATACTTGAATGACTTTATGTAAGTTTTTTTCAATGATTTCATTGTATATAGAACAAATATTCAACACTTGGAACATTTGAGAAAATATCTCCAAAAGTGTAGAGAATATAGAATCAGTCTCAACCTGGAAAAATATACTTTTGTAATAACTTCAAGTACTCTCTTAGGACATATTGTTTGTAAAGAAGGATTATTAGTAGATCTAGCAAAGATTCAAGCTATAGTTACTTTACCACCTCCAAAGAATCTCAAAGAAATACGTGAATTTATGGGTTCTATTAGTTATCATAGAAGATTTATACAAAATTTTACAAATATTTCTAAACCATTATCAAACCTGATCAAACCTAATATCAAGTATCATTGGACAAAAGAATGTCAGCAAGCATTTGATTTACTAAAAGAAAAATTAACGACTACACCAATATTGATTACACCACAATGGGACAAGCCTTTCCATGTACATTGTGATGCTTCCAATAATGCAATAGGAAGTGTGTTAGTTCAAAATATTATTGGCAATTTAGACTTACCTATTTATTATGCTAGCTGATTACTTAACCAAGCATACAAAAATTACAATACCATAAAAAGAGAAGCATTAGCAATGATTTACTCAATACAAAAGTTTAGACATTACTTATTAGCAAATCACTTCATTTTCTATGTAGATCATTAAGCACTATTATGCCTTATCAACAGACTAATAATCTCAAGAAGAATAGCAAGATGGATGTTACTACTTCAAGAATATGACTTTGAAATTGTACACAAATTAGGACAACAATATGTTATGGCAGATCACTTATCAAGAATATCTTCAGGGGAAGCACCAATTGGAATAGAAGATCATCTTCCAGATACAAGCTTGTTTATGGTACAAGTTGATCCTACATTTGTTCAAGAATCAAAACCATTTTTTGATTGGCGAGCACTATTAATTGATTTTTTGAAAAATGGTAGACTTACTACTACTACTTCAATCAATATTAGAAGACAAGTGGCAAGTAGAAGCCGATTTTACTATCTTGATGAAATCAAAAGACTAATTAAAACTTGTTTAGATGGAATTAAATGAGTATATTTAGCAAGTCCCATTCATAAAGCAAATATAGCTGAAGCTCATAAAGGACTTGCAAGAGGACACTTTTTTGCTACAATAACTTTACACAAAGTTCTTACAGGATTTATCTTTATAATAAAATGTTGAAAGAAAATTATGGACTTTTTTTTGAAGGTTATTGACAATCTAACTTATCATCAAGTAGTTACTTGAGATTCTATAAAGAAAAAGGTATTAAGATTTTTTTATATGCCATAGAAGGACTCTATGTACAAACCTACTTAAATATAAGAGGTTTTATCAATATAAATTTTTTTTTATAATATTATCGTATTATTTGTCTTTTTTATTAAGACAAAATCACTTATTGAAATCTTGTCAATAAGTTATAAGTAAATTCTCTTCAATCAGATTTCTAGTGTAGTTTTAGATTGAAAATCACACTATACAATAATACCAAGTACAACTACAATTGGAGCCATTAGAAGCAACATCTGACCATATAAGTCTCAATTTTAATGCTCGAGCTTCAGTGATATTGCTTGAGTTTGGAAAGATAAATCCTTTTAAGCTTGAGATCTTATTTAGATGATATTTTAAAGGTTG
Organism: Physcomitrellopsis africana; assembly: GCA_036785485.1. Taxonomy (NCBI): domain Eukaryota; kingdom Viridiplantae; phylum Streptophyta; class Bryopsida; order Funariales; family Funariaceae; genus Physcomitrellopsis; species Physcomitrellopsis africana. Next base: position 812,033 of record JAWRVF010000019.1, on the reverse strand, counting down.
CAATAAAGATCAAATCTTTAAATAGGATGTTTCAACAATAGAGCTTCTAGCTCAAGGTCATAAGCAATTTCTTCAAAGACAAGTAGAATCTATTATCAAAGAACAAAGAACAATATATATAGCTTCATTGGTATAGTATATTCTTAACTTTTTATGTGTGTAAGAAGATTTTTGAAGGTATAAGCTCCTCTTAAAACTCATTGCTAGATAAAGAGGTGATATTAAGAACATATACTTTAGAAATTCATAAAACCTTTTAAAATATTTTAGAAATTTTTTAATTAATAAAAATTGATTAAAAAGCTTTCTAATTGATAAAAGTAGCTCAAAAAGCTTTATAATTAGTAAAAAGAGCTTGAAAAGCTTTCAACTTAGTAGAAAGAGCTCAAGAAGCTTTCTAGTTTAATGGAAGCCGCTCAAGAAGCTTCCTAGTTTGATGGAAGCCGCTCAAGAAGCTTCTTAGATGAAAATATGTATTAAAGTCAAGAATAAAGAATTCTTCAATCTCAACAATATATTTCTTGGAGTTCTAGCTCATCTTTCTTGGTGTTGTTTATGTCCTCATTGAGATAATTTAAGCTCTTATCAACTTCTTCTTGAAACTTTTTTTAATTCAAGTCTCTTGTTTTATATTCTTTTATCTTTAACATCAAATTTGATCCACTAACTACAAAAAATTTCAAACTACTTCTAGTAACTAAGAAATTTTTAAAACATTTTAGAAAATTTTGTGTATTTTCAAAATATATGTCTTTAAGATCACCTCCTTTTCTAGTGACAAGTTTTAAGAGGAGCTCATACCTTTGAAAATCTTCTTACATATATAAAAAATCTAGAATATATCGTATCAATAAAATTATATATTCTATTTTTTGTTTGTAGGCAATAGGTTCTACTGGTCTTCAAAAAAATCACTTATGGCCTTAAGTTAGTACCTTCATTGTTAAAACATTCTATTTAAGGATCTAATCTTTACTACGGCTCTTAAAATATCTTTCAAATAAAATCTAAGATTTAAATAGATTCACCTTTCTAAGCTTAAGTTATATTTCTAAAGCTCAAGCATTAGAATTGAAACTTGTATGGTTAGATGTTGCTCCAAATGGCTCCAATCATAGTTGTACTTGGTACTAAAATGTATCATCCTCACTTTGCTCAATTGAAGGTTGTGAAAGTTGCACTGATTTGCTCAAAGCTTGCATAGAAAAAGACTCTTTTTAATCTTATTCTACTAAATCTTTCAACACTTGAAGGTTTGATATGGTAATTAATTTATTTTTATAATTCTATTCTATCTTAGAATAGATGATTATATATTGATGAAAGCTTTAATTTGACTTTTTTATTCTAATAAATATTTTATAAATCCAATATTTATCAAAAAGTTAATATCAAATATATTTGAATTTGTGGAGATAGAGTTGATAAAAATTTTATATCTTTTGGATATATTGGCGAGATTTCTTACAAGTTTTCATATGAACTCATTGATATCATAGCCATGCCAATGAATAAGATATTCTAATTTATCCCATCTTTGTTGTGAATCAAACATCTTTTTGACCTTATATTCTTTATGATTTTTAATTTCAATACTAGGTATTGATTATTATATTTTTTTTGAAATATACAACTATCTATAAGGCTCCAAACAAAATACATAGAAAGCTAGATATATCTTCATAGAAGATGGTAGTTCCAAGCAATATGCCACTGGATGAATTTGCTTTTGGATAAAAAAATGGTCCAAACCTTCAATAGTCCAATTTATTGTAAGGCCGCTTGATCATGATGTTCCATCAAAGAAGCCATACTTTATCTCCAATATAAAAACCAAGTAGTTGATTCTTGAATTTATTTACAGATATCTTGTAAGCATCTTGAACTATTTGCAATTGAAGCTCCAAGGTTGTTTGGTGTTGTAATAGATACTTTATAAATCCTTCAACTATTGAATTATTATTTTTTGATATACTCTATAGATCAAGATTTGGATAATATCCATAATTGGAATAAAACGGTATTTCTTGAATTGAAGTAAGATCAGCATTATTATATGCAAACTCCGCTAATAGTAGATACAAGATTCAATTATCTTATTGATAGTTGATGTTACATTATAAATACTATTCTAAAACTTGATTAATTTTTTTTGTTTGGCCGCTAGTTTAAGAATGTAAAGTTGAAGTTAGTTTAATATTCATCTTTAATATTTCAAAAATATATTGTTAAAATTTAAATACAAATTGAGATCCTTGGTTGGATACACTATTATCTAATAGGCCATGATATCAATACATATTGTCAAGAAAGAGCCTTGCCATTTCTTTATTAGAAGCAATTTTTTTACAAGGAATAAAATGAGTCATCTTTATGAGTTGATTAACAATTATAAGATGTTATCTAGTAAATTAGATGGCAATAGATCCATGATAAAATTCATTGATATAAAAGATTATAACCATTTTAGAATAGACAAAGTTTATAAGAATCCATAAAGATGATGTTGAAGATTCTTGAATCTTGAACAGATATTATAAGAAAGCACAAAGTCTTTTACAACTTTCCATATTTGAGACCATCAAAAATCTAAGGAAATAAGTTCTAAGGTCTTATTAAATCTAAAAAGATCCACAATTGGAAAGAACACATAGTTATATTGGTCCTTCTAAGATATATAAATATTATTCAAAATATAGAAGATCTTCCTTAAGCTTGAACATGTTAATATTTTTATTGAGGCAATACTTGATATCAAAGGCCAAAGCATCATTAGTGATTATAGTACACACTTCATTGAAGAAATTAGAATTAATAGGTACCAATGTAATAGTGGCACAAAGGCAAATTGCTTCGGCTTCAACAAAGTTGCATATTGTTAATCAAATTTTGACTTTTCTATCCTTGGTACAAGATATGATCTCTTTAATAAAGCATTGGATAATCCTTATTATTTTCCAGGTCAATAAGTGATACTAAAGTTAAATTGAGATAATGACATATTCCATCAAGCTTGAAGGCAATTATAAATTTGAGTTGATATAAAATATTCTAAGTTCTTGTGATTTGTGTATATAATTACAAGATGTATTGTTCTTTCAAAAAAATGATGCCATTCTTAAAACAAATTTATAATAGAAAAAAATTCTTTATTATATATTTTAAAATTAATTTTAATAGTAAAATAATTTTGAGAATAAAATATAACATGATGGAATTTATCATCAATATCCATTTTTGAAAGTACAGCCTTTAGTGCAAAATTTGAAGCATTGGTCTTCATGTAGAATATTTTTGGAAAATTTGGATACATTAAGATTAGAACTGTAATAAACATTGTTCTAAAATCTTGAAATATCTTCTCCGTTTGAGGTCTCTATTCCAACTTATCTTTGCATGTCAATTAAATAAGAAGGATGATAGCTTGAGAGTAATTTTTGATAAAGATCCAATTAAAATTGGCAAATTCAAGAAATCATTGCACATCTCTTACAGTCTTCAAAATGGCCACTATATAACTGCCTCCATTTTTTTAGAATCCATTATCAAATCCTTAGTAGAAATGATGTATCTTCAAAATTCCATCTTTATTTTATGAAATATATATTTCTCTGATTTGGCATATAGACATGTATCCTATAGCTTTTATAATATCAACTTTACATGCTCCTCATGTTTTTCCAAATTTTTTGAGTAGATCAAAATATCATTAAGATATATCACTTTAAACTTATCTAGAATTATTATCTACTACTATTAATCTCAAGACTTTTGAAACAATTTGGCCAAGCTAAGATCTATATTTAAATAGATCTTTATACAATATATAATTTAATATAATTCAAAAAAAGAGACAAATGAATATGTAATATGTGCGTTGATTATTGAAGATTGAATAAGATAACAATGACGAATTTATCAATATAATCTTTCAATGCCAAAAATTTAATTTGACAAAGATTATAAATTGGGCCAAAAGATGGTTGTATTCTTTTCTAAAGATCTATGGCACAATTATATAGTTAGTGTTTTAATAATATATTAGTATTTTTTTAAGAAAATATCTTGAAATTTTCTATATTACTTTAAAATAATTACCAATGAAGTTATATCTTCTTTAGTAAAAGTTGCATAAATAAGAAATGATGTACCTTCTTTGGCCAGTCTTATAAAAAATTTTGCTCCAACAAATAAAGGTTTACCAACTTGTGACTTTTTACAAAGTTTTTTTAAAGGAATTTCTATTAAAAATTTCATTCTTTGTAACTTGTAATCTATAGATGGATTATGCTTTTTCAACTAAGAAATTCTAAAAATAATGAGATTTGAAAGAATTCTAATAACATTGAACACAATTTGGCTGCTATGGTCTTTAAATGACACTTCTATAGGCCTAGTTTTATGAAAGATACTACCAAAGAATAAAGGTTGTCCATCTATTACTTCTATATGAACAGATTTGAATTTTTGTAATAGAAGAATTTTATGAAGCTTAGCAAATGCCTCATCTAAGAAATAAGTGGATATCTTTAAATCCAACAAGGCAATTGCTTGAAGCTTTTAAGGGCCAAAATACAAAAAAAATTATAAAACAATAAGCAAGTTGAGCAAAAAGAGAGGAACTTGAATAATTTTGCAATATTAAATTGTATAGCCATACGGTCTTTATTGTAATTGAACATCTTTGTTTTCTTGAATAATTGCACTTTCGATTTTGGTGAAGCCTTGATTTTATTTTTTTGAACAATTGCAAGTCTTATAGCCTTCTTTGCTACAATACAAACATAGACCTTTTTCCATATAATGTTTCTTTCCTTATAGACTAAGAGATTTAAAATATACTATATCAAGCTGCATACCTATTATTTTTTAATATAATTCAAATTTTTTATTCATGTAACAAGATTATATCGGATTGCGTATTTTCTTACTAAAATTCATGAATGTTAATCTTGACTATGTTGATATAGTTGATTATCATATTTTAGAGCTTGGCCGATGGTTTTATTAAGCAATTGTAGATCCAAAAGCAATAATAATAAATCTTTCATATTATCTCTTAATTTCCAATATAATTGTCTCATTAAAGCTTCTTCATTTCAATTGATGTCGCATGCTAATTGCCTAAAATCAAATGTATAGATTGATACAAAATGTACCTCTTGTCACAATGTTTGAATTTTGAATATATTTGGATTAAGATGATATTCATAGTTGGAAAAAAACGGTGTTTGCTCAGTTGAGGCATGAACAATATTATTATACACAAACTTTATTAATGATAGATATGAGATCCAATCATCTTATTAATAATTGATGTTGCATTGTAAATATTACTTCAAAGCTTGATTAACTCATTTTATTTGGCCATCAATCTAAAGATGGAAAGCCAAAGAAAATTTAATGTCTACCTTCAATATTCGAAAAAGGCATCTCTAAAATTTAGATATGAATTGGAATCTTTGATTGAATATAATGTCATCTGGTAGGCCATGATATTGATATATATTATCAAGAAAGAATCTTACCATTTCTTCACTAGAAGTAATTTTTTTATAAAGAATAAAATGAAATATCTTTATGAGTTGATCAACCACCATAAAAATATTGTTCAATAAATTGGATGGCAATAGATTCATAATAAAATCCATTGAAATAGAAGACCATGACTATCTTGAAATAGGCAAAGATTATAAAAGTTTATAAGAGAAATATTGAAGATTCTTTGACCTTACATAGATATCATAAAGAGAGCACAAAGTGCTTCATTGCCTTTTATATTTGAGACCACCAAAAATCTTATGAAATAAGTTTCAAGGTCTTGTTAAATCCAAAGTGATCCGCAGCTAGAAAGTCATAGCGAGATTGAAGAACATGTAGTTGTGTTGGTCCTTTTGAAATATATAAATATTCTTCAAAATATAGAAGGTCTTTATTAAGCTTGAACTTATTAATATTTTTATTGAGGCAACGCTTGATATCAAGGGTCAAAGCATCATTTGTAATTGCAACACGCACCTCATTGAGGAAATTAGAATCAATAAGTGTTGATGTAATAGTAGCGCAAAGGCAAAATTGCTCCAACTTTAATAAAATTGCATATTATTAATCAAACGTTGTCTTTCTCGTTGTTGATATAAGATATGATCTCCTTGATAAAGCATCAAGCAATCCTTATTGCTTCCTAAGTCAATAAGTGATAACAAAGTTAAATCAAGATAATGACATATTCTATAGAGCTTGATGGCAATTAAAAATCCAACCTAACTAATATCCACTGTAAGAATCACTAGTCTATTGCACTTACAATCAATTTTTCTCAATACTGGAGGTGATATTAATAATTTCTTCAACATTTGCATTGCTTTGATATGCTTTTCTTTTTATTTAAAATGATAACCTTTGCGTAATAATTCATACAATGGATCTGCTATATGAGCATATTGAGGAATCCAAATACAATAGAACACACATGCACCCTAAAACCTATGTACCTCTGTTAAAGAGCTGCAATCTTCTTTTATTCTTTCAATTGCATCAACCTTGGTTGGATCTAGTTTTCTTCCATAAAATCCACATAAATGTCCAATAATTATAACTTCTCGTATTCCAAATATAGATTTTATATCCAATAATGTAAGATGAATTTCCTCAAGCTGAATCAATATCCTTTCATAATCTTGTATATGATCAATAATATACTTGTGACACCCCCTCTTATCTAAAGTTTCATCCTTGTATCTTCTTTACACCTTTTTATAGGAATATCATCTACAAAAGGCATAGTCTTCTCAAGAATAAAATCCCTCAACATCTTGTTCATCCCGTTCATCATATGTGCAACTGAGTTAGTAGCATCTTGAGGAAGAGTATAGATTCTAACCAATCCAAGTGGCGTTCTCATTGTTGTCATGTCTCTATTCTCTTTTGCAAGTTGAAATTGGTCATAGCCTGAATATAAGTCACCCATTGAATAGATTGCCCTTCCTACAAATGCTTCAAAAAATTCATCTACTATCGGTCCAATTTCTACATTCTTGATAGTCACTGCATTTATTGGCTGCATATCTTGAATAAATCGTAATGATCCATTTTTTTTAAGCACTGTAAACCATCGGCTAGAATATGGTGCAAAAAAAAGGCTCCAAAATCTTCATCTTCATCTTTTCTTTCAATAATTCCATCAAACTTGGTAAATATGCCCTTGGCATTGGAATTGGCCTCAAATTCCAAGGTACATGTGGTATAGTAAAAATAACCATTGGAGTTATAATATTTGAATCCACACACCCAATTTCATGAGACTCAAAGGCAAACAATTTATCTCATTTTGCTAGCATTTCTTTGAAGCACGTAATTTCTTTTAACAACAAAGAACCGTCAGAATCAATCTTCAATTCTTCAAAAGTCTCTTCAGTAAACTTATGTCTAATATTCCTTGGATCCCTTAAGCTTTTTTCTCTTGATGCTTCTTCTGTCTATTCTTTACAGTCTTTTGGCAATTACCTAATTAATATAGATCAATAAAAATAGGTGAAATAAGTTGATTTGATAATATCTAATAGAATAGCTTTCTAGAAGCTTCATAGATGCAGAATCATCTTTATACATGTCTATAGGTGATTGATAGGTTAGAAACTTGGTCAATAAGCTAGCCACATGATACACATATTGGTAGCTTGCTGAACAAGCTAGCCATATGTCGCACATGTTGGTAGCTTGCCAAACAAGCCAAACATGCGGCGTACATGTGGAAAACTTGTCGTGCAAGTTTGACACGTATCTTACAAATTAAGCACGTGTAGGAGGTCCTATAGAATACCGCCATGTAGCTCTTAGATAGATAGTATAAATAGAGACAAGAGTGAAGCCTTCTTCACTCTTGTCAATTCTTTTCCTTATTCTAATCTAATTTCAAGAGTTTTCATATTATAGTCTTTGGCAATAGCCATTCCAATTTTTCTTTGAATATACATACTTTCTTATTCCTATTTTGTGACTTTTCTTTGATATAATTTTCATTAGATTATGCATCTTTTTTTAGTTCATGTTCTTGACAGGAAATTATCAATTGATCCCATTTACGACAATATTGTATCCAAAATAAAGCCTGATGTATTTATTTTTATAAAAAAATATCTTAAAATATTGACATGATACAAGATTGATACAAAAGTAAAAGCTATCTTCAAAACTTCAAATAATGCTTCTACTTCTTTACCTCACTTGAGTTTGTCTTTATAAGTTAAGCATGTAAATAGAGCTACAGCTTGAGAAAAATTCTTAATAAAGATTTAATATTAATTAAAAAAAATTTAAAAATATTATATATCCCTTATTATTCTTAGATTCTTCTAATTTATGATTGTCTAGACTTTTTTAGGATCTATCTTAAGACTATCATTCAAAATGATATATCCTAAAAGACCAACTTGAATAGTGTGAAATACACACTTTTCCATCTTGACATATAGTCTTACATCTTTAAGTTTTTGTAATACTCAATAAATATAAAGTTCATGTTCTTTTATATTCTTAGAATAGATCAAAATGTTGTCTAAATAACAGATAATAAAATCATTAAGAAATTCACAAAAAATATCATTTATAAGATGTTGAAAAGTAACTGATATATTTGTAAGTCCAAAAGGCATGATATTATATTCAAAATGTCCATATCTAATTCAAAATACAATTTTCCATTCATCACCTTTTTTGATGCGAACCAAGTTGTGTACTCCTCACAGATCTATTTTTGTATAGATCTTTATTTGATTGAATTAATCGAATCTTGAAATCAAAAATAAAATATATATATTTTTTATAATAATCTTATTAAGTCCTCAATAATCTATGCACATCTATAGTAATTTGTCTTTTTTTTTCACAAATAAGTTAGAAGCTCCTATTGAAGACTTTGAATAGCATAAAAAGTTCTTAGCCAAGTTTTTGTCAAAATACTCCTTTAATGCAACCAACTTGTTTTGTAATAAATTAAAAATTGGCCCAAATGGTGGTTGAGATCCATCTTGAAGATCAATTGAACAATCATAAGGTCAATGCTCCGGAAGCATATTTGTGTTTTATTTTCAAAAACGTCTTAAAAGACTTAATATTAGCTAGAAATATCACTTATAGTCTTTTTAGCATCTGAAATAGATGTGGTATATGTAATTAAAGATGATCCTTCTTTAGTCGCATGTATAAAAGCTTTTATTCCTATCAATAAAGATTTGGATGTATTAGAATTTTGTATATCTATTTGACTAATAGATTTTTGGATTAAACTATGAGAATAGTTGAAATTATTGAAAATCCAATTTATTTGAAGATTATACTTTTATAATCATAATAATCCTAAAATAATTAAATTAGACAGAGATCTAATTATATTAAATATTACTATGTTATTATGCCCCTTAGTTACTATATCTAAAAGAATAGTTTTTTAGGTAAGATTTCCAAAAGACAACAAATGACCATCTATGACTTCTATGTGCATAGATTTAATTTTCTTGATTAAAGATACTTCTTATTTTTTGACAAAATCTTTGTTAATAAGACAACCTGAGGCTCTCGAATCTAATAAGATAAAGATTTTGTAATTTTTAGGTCCTAAAAATATATCTATTATAAAACAAGATGATGGATCTAAGAGAGAATAGGACCTTTACAAGGTGTTGCACATGATTCCAATTGCACGGTCCCTATTGTAGCTGCAGAAATTTATTTTTCAATACATTATTTTCTTTAGCCACCATACTCCTCATTTTATAATTATCTTTTTTCTTTAGATAATATTGAATAGTGAGCCTTGTTTCTGTAATATAAATACAAACCCTCTTAACAACATTGAGTCTTTTCTTGTTTGGGAAGAGGTTTAAAATGTATCACATCAATTTACATTGGATCTAACTTAATCAAATAAGTTTTTGAAAACTTAAGAATTGCTACCATTAATTGACTTATTCTTCTCCAATCAAATCTATATTTCTCATGCTTTTTAAATAATCAATTGTCGCATGCACTGACTTAAGCAATAAATTGTTCAAAAGAGTCCACTTTTGGCATTGTTAGTAACAAATCTTTGACGTTATTCTTCAATCTATAATAAAATTGATTGATAAGGGCTTTGTCATTCCACTCCACATTGCAAGCAAGGTTTTGGAATTTTGTAGCATATGTTCTGGTTGACCGTTGTTGTATTACATATTGTCTTATTCCAGAATGCACCGGGCACCTAGCTATAGAAGATAAAGTTGTGTTTGCAAATAATCAAGAAATCCTAATAGATTTCACCTATATATGAAGAATATAATTCAAATTTTAATTCATAAGTGTTTAAAAATACTCCTCTTAGTAACATCAACCATACATATATTCCAATTGCCTTGATTCTTTTAAAATTAAGCAATTTTTATTTTTCTTTGCAACCCTTAATCTTAATTAGTGAGCTTTGACAAGCTATAACTTTTAATCCAATCGTCTACTTAGTGTGAAATTTTTTGTACAAATGTCAATATAGGCCTTTTACATGCTTAGAAAAATTCAGCCCAACCAACTTATGGATTGCAAGAAAATGCCCAAAAACCACACTGATGACACTCTGCCGCCAACTTGAAAATTGATGCCAAAATTCCAATGGTGATTTCTCCTTTTTTAATTATTAACTTCAGCTCAAACTTGCTTTATTACTTGATCATTAAGTCTTCTATTAGCGTGCCAAAATTTATATTGATCCAATTGATAGATCTTTAGTTATCATAGAAATCTTGCTCAACCCTAAACTGCCAACTTCTGACAACCTTTTGTATCAAAGCCCAAATATCTCTTGATTGCATTGTTAGATTAATACAATCTTTTGTGCACACTTAGCACATCCAAAAATCCAAATAATAACAAATTTTGAACTATAGATGCTACAAAAATTGCACAAATTAATCAAGAATGCAAGCCATCATTGTCTTACATAAAATCCAAAATACCAAAACAAACACTAAGTTTGAATAATGATAGAAAAGCCATCAAAAATTCTATGGCAACAAGCTTAATGTCCTTAGAACAAGCTTCAAGCTGGCTATCCAATCCAAAAATCCAATCTGCAAAATCTCTGGTACTTTGCCCTAGGCGGCCGTTTTAGTAGCCAAAGGTCTGATTTCGACCCTGTCCTACAAATGGCCAACCCCCGGGTATCAATCTAACCTATCCTAGGGATTTTATAGCTTGATCCTACCTTCAACTTAACTCTAATATCAATCATGCTAATAATTTATCTTTTTTACTATATTTTTATTATTTTATGGCCTTTTTAAGGCAATAAAAGAATTACTATAGCTTAGAAGGTAAAATTATTAATTAATTCTTATCTACTAGCTATTAAGTGAAGAAAATAAACTAAGAGGCTTTCATAAAAACCTTGTTAAAATATGTTGAATTCTTGTTGAACTAAGATAATAGAGTATTAATTAAAAAATTATTTTTAGTCATAGTTTCACCATATAATCGTGTTACAACACGACACCGTTGTCGTATCGTGGTTTGGCTACCGTGTGAAAAAATTGTATATATATATATATTTAATATATAATTTATTACATAGATAAATGAAAGTTATATCAATGGACTTTTATTAATTATAAGATGTGATTAGGTTGTTAATTTAGAAGGAATCCATTTAATAGGACTATTAATGAGATTTATACAACCTTTTTTTTTATAGTAATTTTGAAGTTGATTTATATTGATAATAACTTTTGTATATCTTAAGTTATCTTTGTTAGACATTGGTGATTCTTAAGATCTTATTTACTTCTATAATTTAATATTTAGAATCCACATTATGTAAATCTTATAAAAAAAATGATTAGAAAGGTATTTTTAATGTGAAAGGGGGTAGTTAGGTCATCCATGTGAATGAATGGAGAGGGATGATAGAAGTCTCTATTCCTATTGGCCAAAAATCATGTCCAATAGACTTCGAGGAAGTTGCTCGAGGATTTATTAGGAATTAGGATTGTTTCTTTTTTATAAAAAAATTTAAGAGGATTATCTTTACTTTGAAGAAAATTTCATAAAAACAAAATGGTTGGATTAAAAATTATTGGATTCTAAAGATTAAGAAGAAATAAGTCTTTACGCGTGAATAAAGTTTTAAAAGGTTTTGTGGCTATTTGAACTTTTTTGTACAAACCTACTTAAATACAAAAAGATTTACAAATAAAAATTATCTTTTGAGACATCATTGTATTATTTGTCCTTTTTACTGAGAACAAATCACTTTCTAAACTCTTGCCAATAATTTTTAAGTAAATTCTCCACAATTAGGTACTCAGTGTATTCTCAGATAGAAGATCATGCCACGCGACACCGTGATCCTTATCATAAAGATAAGAGCTTGATTTCTGCTACCCTCTCTTGATCACTTTTTCTAAATGTGGCCATAAATATTTTGAAGAATAAATTCAATTTATAAAAAAAAATTAAATTTTTTTCCATCAAAGATGTAAATAAAAAAAGAGCACTTCTAGATAAAAAGTGTATCTATGAATCCAACTTGAGTAAATCCATTAGGATATTGGAAAGAATACAATCTTAAATATAGCTTGATTTATTGCAAAAATCCTTAAAATTTTGATCTTGTTCCATCAAAATCCTCAAGTATACTAATCTTTGTCTCCTTCACTTCGATACAAGCAAGGCTTTTTGGATTTGCTTGTGAGGCCAATTTATTTGCTTTCTTCAATTGTACAACTTCTTAGCATTGTCGTGTGGTGTGAACTTTTATCTAGAAATATACTAGACACCTGGCATTAGAGAATTTACTTAAAATTTATTGGCAAAATTCTAATAAGTGATTTATCCTTAATAAAAGAAAAAATAATACAATAATATTATAAAAAAGAAATTATATTGGTACATCTTTTTGTATTTAAGTATGTTTATATAAAAAGATTCAAATTGCCACAAAACCATTCAATACCTTATTCACCTTCAAGGACTTATTTCTTTCCAAACTTTAGAATTTAGTAGCTTTTGATCCAACAATTCAATTTCTATAAAACTTTCTTTAAAATATAGATAATATTCTTAAGCTTCACTTTAAAAAAGAATAAATTTTAAATTTGTGGCCAATCATTTGATATCTTAAAAATCCTTACAGGTACTTAAAATCCTAGTATAGAGACACCTAAGCACTATTTTCTTTATATCTCACAAATCCAAAACCTTAATACCACAAAACTTTTGCACATAATCTTGTGATATGAATATATATACTTTTAAAAAATTTGAATCAAAAATTTATCAATTTGCCTAAAAAATAGCTCAAAACATAACTACTAGTTAAGCGGGATCACTTACTACCCTTAGCTTACAAGCACTAACTTCAACTCCTAATATCTCTTTTATCCTAGCTTGAATTTCATTAAGTTGTACATAAAAAGTTTAGCCAAAAAAGTGTGCTTTCAAATCCTAGTTATTAATCTTCTATTGCTTTCTGTACACATGAGTAATGCTCAAAAGTATGATAGTAGATATAATTTTGACACCTTAAATTTGAATACCTATATCTTCTTTGTAGAGAGTCCAAATCACATAAATTTTTTAGCAAAACTATAGCTAAAAAACCAAACTTGTTGATCTTAGCCACTTATATTCAAATTCTTTTAAAAAAACAAATCCTAATCTCTAATAAGCCCTTGGGCAGCCTCCTTGAAGCCCATTGGGTATGATTTTTGGCCAATAGGAATAGAAATTTCTATCATCCATTTCCATTCATCCACATAGATGGCCTAATTATTCCTTTTCAAACTAAAAATCCCTTTCTAATACTTTTTTTTATAAGATTTATATAATATATGTTCTAAACATCAAATAAAAGAAAATAAATAAGATTGTAAGGATCACCAATCTCTAATAAAGGCAATTCAAAATTTATAATGTTATTACTAATATAAAATCAATCTCAAAATCACTATCAAAAAGAAATAAGATTGTATAGATCTCAATAATAGTCCTATTAAACAAATTATTTTTAAACTAACAACCTAATAATATTTTTTAACCTATAAAAATCTATTGATATAGCTCTCATTTAGCTATGTAATAAATTATATATTAAATACATATGTACAATATTTTCATATGGTAGCCAAACCATAATACAACAATATAGGCTCTAAATTTCTTCTATATGCACAGAAATAGTGCTTCCATGATTAATATTAGTGATTTGTAAAATTTCTACCCTAAGAATGATGACAAGCTCTTGAAGATCTATGATAGCTGCAAATCTAGTCTCACTTTTCCTAAGTGTAGCATCTATGATCTTTCCTTCTATCTTATACAACTTAATAATTCTACAATTTGAATTAGAGAAAGATAATATGCAACCTCTAATATCAAATAAAAATATCTACAAATGGTGATCTATTTTCTTTCAAGGAAAAAATCAAGGTTAGAAAGCAAAGAATATTAGTTTAAAGGTGGATAGTCCACAACCTTCAAATGCAATAGTAAAAGTGAGGTAATCCACTCACTTTTTAAATACAAAATAAGAACATTGAATCTTCACTCTTATCTAACTGTAAAGAAGAAGGACATGAATCATAAAGGAATAAAATATATTCTTGTATTATTCAAAATCACTCAAAGATGGAATAATATTAAAATTAGAATGGCTATTGTTAAAAACAAGAAGACTAGAGACTCTTGAAATAAGACTAAGAATAAAAAAGGCATTGACAAGAATAAAGAAGGCTTCACTCTTGTCTCTTTATATACTATCTACTTAAGAACTACATGGCAATATTCTATAAGACCTCCAACATGTGTCCCATTTGTAAGACACATGTCAAACTTACAAGACAAGTATCCTATATGTACATCACATACTTAATTTGTTTCTCAAGCTACTAACTATATGCAACACATGGCTAACTTGTTGGCCAAGTTTTTAATCTACCAATCACCTATAAACATGTATAAAGATGAATTTGCATCTATAAAGCTTTTAAGAAGCTTCCCTATAAGATATTATCATATTAACCTAATTTTATTTACTTCTACTTATCCATATTGATTAGATAATTATTAGAATAAATCTTATATCCGTGACAGGTCTCTATGTAGAATACTTTTATAAAATTTGGATGCACTAAGATTGGAGTTGTGGTGAATGTTGTCTTGAGATCTTGGAATGCCTTCTATCCTTGAGGCCTTTATTCCAACTTATCTTTGTATGTCAATCAAATAAGAGAGGGAACAGTTTAAGAATAATTTTTTATAAAGATTAAAAAGAAATTAGCAAATCTAAGAAAGCATTATACGTCTCTTATAGTCTTTGGAATGGCCCACTACATAATCGCCTCCACCTTCTTAGGATCTATTATCAAATCTTCAATAGATGTGATATATTCTAAAAATTCAAGTTTTGATTGATGAAATATATATATTTTTTGACTTAGCATATAAACCTACATCTTGTAGTTTTTATAATATCAACTTTATATACTTCTCATGTTTTTCCAAATTTT
Source organism: Physcomitrellopsis africana (assembly GCA_036785485.1). Lineage (NCBI taxonomy): Eukaryota > Viridiplantae > Streptophyta > Bryopsida > Funariales > Funariaceae > Physcomitrellopsis > Physcomitrellopsis africana. Next base: position 796,500 of record JAWRVF010000019.1, on the reverse strand, counting down.
TTAAATAGATCAAGATATTATCAAGATATATCACTTCAAACTTGTCTAAATGCTCTTAAAAGATGTCATTCATTAAATGTTAATAGATAGCAAGAGCATTTGTTAAAAGTCATGACATTATATTCAAAAGTCTATACCTTGTCTAAAATATGGTCTTCTATTTGTCTCTTATCTTGATCCATAATAAATTATATATTCTACAAAAATCTATCATAATATAGATCTTGATTTGACTGAATTATTCCAAAAATCCTGAGATTAATATTAATAGATAACGATTCTTCACTGTTATCTTATTTAATTCTTAATAATCAATGGATATATCCAAGGAACCATATTTTTTCTTCACAAAAAATATAAGTATATCAATTATAAACTTTGAATGCTTATTACAAGGTTTTCATGAATATAATACTTAAATGCCAAAAGCTAGCTTTAATAAAGGTTATAAATTGGGCCAAAAGATAGTTGTATTCCTTCTTTAAGATGTATGGCACAATTATATGGTCAATATTTTAATATTATATTAATATTTTTTTTTAAAAAAAATTCTTGAAATTTGCTATACTGCTTTTGAATAGTTACCAATAAAATCATATGTTCTTTAGTTGAAGTTACATAAATAACAAATGATGTATCTTCTTTGGCCAATCTTATAAAGACTCTTATTCCAATAAATAAAAACTTATCAACTTATAACTTTTTACTAAATTTTCTTACATGGATTTTTATTGGAAATGTCATTCTTTGCAACCTCCAATCTATAGATGGATTATACTTTTTCAACCAAGAAAGTCTAAGAATAATAAGATTTGAAGAAATCCTAATAATATTGAATACAATTTGGCTATTATAGTCTTAAAACAACACTTCTATAGATATTATTTCATAGATGACACTATTAGAGGATAAAAGATGTCTATCTATTACTTCTATATTAACAAGCTTGGATTTTTGTACTAGAGGAATTTCATGAAGCTTAGTAAACACCTCATCTAAAAAATAAGTAGATGCCCTTGTAAATAAGATCTCACCACCTTCAATTTGCATTTGTAAGCTTATGGTACAATCTTACCTACACATAAAATTTCTAAATTTTATTTTTAATTTTATAATTTTTTATACTCCACACTCTAGCTGTTGCAATTGAACTCACAATACTCTTCCCGCTATTGGATAGAGAGAATCTGCCTTGAAAAAATACTGAATTCTTAGCTGCTACTAGAACTACTAGAGAACATAGGAAGAAGCTATGCAAGTATCTTATATACTTGCATAATATTTATTCAAGCTTCTATATTATACTTGTATTATACTTATATAAAACTTGTATAGACATAAAGTATAATCCTTTATATAATACTTGTGTAAATATTTGAACAAATATTTTGTATAATACTTATAAAATAATTATATAAATATAAGTATATATAATTATATAATATGTATAAGTAGAATATGTATATATTCAAGTATACCTCAAAATTCAATCGCATATGAGGAATACAAATCATACAACTAGCTAAAAATAAATAAATTACTAAAAATTTATCCAAATATCAAATCAAGCGTGCTTATAGTTTATGGAAAGCTAATATTACATTGTAAAATCTATCAAAATTTTACAAACAGAAATCTTACCATTTAAAAGTTATGGCTAATTAAAGTAGGTACTAAAAATTTCTAGCAAAGTGCAAAGACAGTAAAGCTCTTCTTATTTTAACTTCTGTTATAATCACTTGCCTTCTTTAGATTAGACATGCAATAGCTTTTTGGAAAGCCCACCCCATCATCTAACTTGTCTTCAAATCTTGCATGTGTATCTCTCAAACTTCAGATTTTATGGCTAGTTGAAACTACCCCTCAAATCCTAGTGACAATTTGCCCTGTTGCTACTTCACAGTTCATAAAATTTTTATAGAAGCTCCAAATATGTTGATTTTTATTCTCATAGAAAGCTTATACAAGATACTATAAGTATCTAAAATACTAAAAAGGTTGAAGAGACTGACCAACTCAAGTAGTTGAACAAAATCTCTACCCATCTTTGTTAGGTGGTAGCAGACCCTTTTCTACTCTCAAGCAAATAACTCTTTCTTTCGAATTCAAAATACTTTAAAAAATAACTTAATAGAAAGTTAGCACAATTTTCTACACTCTCTATAAATTTCACTAAAAAAGAATTGAAATCAAACTCGCAGCAGCAGCTCAAAGTTTTTGCCTTCACTTCTTGATAGCAGCAGACCTCACTCCTTTAAAACAAGCTTAAATTTTTATTCACAACTCCAAAATAAGCAAGTGAAGTAGGTTCTAGAATCCTCACAACTCAAGAGATATATCTTCTAAATTTCATTACAAAAGCTTTAGTACCCTCAAAGCTATCTCTCTCTAAAAATTGTATACCCCAAAACTGAAAATTCTAGTTCCTACAAGAGGAGTATCCTTCTCTTTTCCTCCATATGAGTCCATACCACGCCCATATGGGCAGCCAAAATCCTATTGGATAGGTTTATTTATCCCATATTCTTCTCTCTTATTTCTTACAAGGGACCATATTACCTCAAAAATAACAAAAAAGATAAAATATCCTTTATCTTTCTTCCAATTACAAAAGAATCTACTTCAAGGTAAAAGTAAGGTAGGAAGAAAATAAATAACCATCCTAATTCACTAATTAAGTGACTAAAATAAATCCTTCTTTTAGAATATCTTCTAAAATAGCCTCTAGCACTCACACATAGATAACAAAAATAAATAAAAAAAATATGATATATTTACATACTGCATGTAAATATAGTATGACATCGCTATATCTCTGCCATGGAGACTCTTCGCAAACTTGCTTTGATCTCTTCTTTCTGAATCTTCTATAGCTCTAGTTACTTCTCAATTATATGCTCATTGCACATCTTCACAAACAATATCAGCAATCTACTCTTCTTTATGCGCCGCTGCTGCATCGATCTCAAATCCGCTTCCTTGTCTAAGCTTACAAGTTCTTTACGTTGTGCTTTTCTCCCCCTTTCTTTGACATCTTGTTCTCCAGAGGTACTTCCTATCTTGTGGGTTTGAACCTCTCTTCTCGAACTCTGTACCGTCGTCACCGTCTCCACCAATGCCAGAACCCTTGGCTTCCTTATCAAGTTGACAACAAGATTAGTTCACAGATACATGATGTCATGTTGTAACACATTTATGTGGTGAAAAATATAAATAGAAATAATTTCTATTTAATATTTAATTATCTTGGTTCAATAGGAATTCAAGATATTTAGAAAAAAAATTATGAAAGCTTTTTAGATTATTTTCTTATTTTAATAGCTAATAGATAAAAATTAATTATTAAATTTTTCTTCTAGGTTGTAGAAATTCTTTTATTAATTTTAAAAAGCCATTAGTTAATAAATATAGTTTAGAAGAGATAAATAGTTAATATATTTGATACTAAGGTTAAGTTGAGGATAGGATGAAGCTTAAAAATCCTTAGAATAAGTTAGATTGATATCTAAGAATTGACCATATATGAGATAGGATCAAAATTAGACCTCTAGCCACAAAAACCACCATCAAGGACAAGATATTGGATCATTTGGAGATTAGCAACTAGAATTGGAGAGCTAGCTTTAAGTTTGTTTCAAAGACATTAGACTTGTTTCTATAGGATTTGGGAGGACTTAGCAATCATTAGCTAAAATTATAATTTATATGAGGGATTAAGTTTTTAAAGTTAGGACCAACGCTTTTAATTATTGTATGCAATTGAAGTGACATCTATAATTAAAAATTTGAGAGTATATAGATGATTGAGTTTGCTAAGATTGAATAAAAATCTGTAACAATCTGATAGAGCAATTGGAATTTATTTGATTTTTAATATGAATAGATATCAAAAATTGGCAATTTAGGGTTATTTAGGTTTTCTACAATATTTAAAGTTCTATTAATCAAATCAAGGTGAAATTTGGCACAATATTAGAAGACTTTAAAGACAAGCTTCTCACCAACTCTATTAATAGTTGGAGAAGGAGAAATTACTACTGGGATATTTGCATCAACTTTTCAAATGGCAGCTGAGTGATATCAGTACAATATTTGATTAATTTTTATTAATTTGTAAGTTAGATTGGGCTGAAATATTTAGAGTATATAAAAAAATTATATTTGCATTTATGTACAAAATTTCACATTAAATTGACAATCAAATTAAGAGTTATAGCTTACTAAAATTCATTGACTAAGATTAGGACTTGCAAAGAGAAATCTAAGTTGCTTAATTGTAACAAGTAAGAAAGAAATTGGATTTTATATGTGATTGAAGGTACCAAAAGGAGTATTTTTAAGCACTTTGTATTGACTTAAGTACTCTAAAATTGAAATTCAAATCATATTCTTTTTGTATGGATGAAACCTATTAAAGGTTCTTAAAGATTTGTGAATTGTAACCTCACCCTCTACAATCAAGTGCTTGGCACATTTCCAAACAGGACAACATGAAATATGACATAAGTAGTAAAGCTGACGTAAAAGTTTGAGATGGAAGGTATTGGATTTTATTTGTAATTATTTGAAATTGATAGCACAAGAAGACAAAAAGGTTGAATTTAGAGTTTTTTATGGAGCTTTGGATGGCGCTTCAAGTAGATCTTCAAGTAGAACTTCAAGTGGATTTTCATTTGATTGACAAGATATATATTTAGATCCAAATACTATAAATATTTTTCAAGCATTTACATTGTTTATGCAATAGCAATAGGGCAATGATCGCAAGGAAGCTTTGGCAATTAAAGTATTGTAAGTAGTAGTTAACAAAATCAACCATTTTTATAGAAGGAATATTTTTAAATATTTAAGATGTTATGCGCAAGAAATGAAATTGAATTGAGTTTTTGAAAAGGATATGATTTTATTATTTGAACTTACTATAATATCGGAGATAAAAAATATGTGAAATCAATTATAGAACAATCTGGAAATTCTTGGAAAATATTCTTTTACACATTAAAAGATGAGTATTTCTTTAAAGCCTCTGATCAAGTTACTAAGAAATCATTTTTGGAATGGATTTCTATTAAAACTTCAAAGTTGCTTAAAATTGATGATTTCTTTTCAAACAAGAGAGCAAATTATGATAATGTTTATTTTATAAATAAGGTACCAATCAATCCAACCCTTGATTCTTTTATCGGATAAGTATAAAGTTGTAAAATTACTATTTGTTAAATTTGATTGATAAATCTTTAAAACTTTAGACATGTACTATCATATTTTTTTAGAAGACTAACTTGAAGCTCTTTATATTACTGAACAGATAGATTTTTTTAGTACAACATAGATAATAGTATATCCTTAAGCTTAAAAGTTGGAAGTAGGTGCAATTTAGATTGTGGTACTCCTGATATTACTTCATTATGAAGTTTTTTAACAATTCCTTTAATCTTTGATACCCTAGTAGATAAAATAGTAGGCGAGCTTATGATAGCATCTAATTTGGACACAAAAGATTTGGTCATACTAATATCTTGACTTTCAAGCATTCTAAAAAAAAAGATAAATGAATTTGTAAGAAGATAATATCAATTTAGAAGAGGATAATCCGTAATTTCTAAAATACTAGTATATCTTCAAGAAAAGAAATAATCCACTTTCTAATAAGAAACATCCAATTCTAATATTGAAAATGAAGGCAATTTTGACAAATTATCAAAGACATGAGAATACAAATCAAGAGACTTGAATTAAAAAAGGTTCAAGAAGAAATTGACAAGAACTTGAATTATCTAGATAAATATACAAATAATACCAAGAAAGGTGAGCTTGAACTCTGCTTGAAGATGGAGGCGGATGTAGTCTAGGTTGTGGTATTTCAAATGTTGTATTATTATAAAATTTTATAATAATCCCTTCAATCTTCACAGTCCTAGGAGATAAAGTAATAAGAATGCTTATAATAGAGACTAATTTGAATTCAAAAGATTTGGTCATACTAATGTCTTAATTTTCATCCATTCTAAGAAAAAAAAAATTGAATCTATAAGTAGACAATATCAATTTAGAGGAGGATAATTTATAACTTCTAAAATGCCTTAAAATTTTCAAAAAGATAGATGAACCATTCTTTTACAAGAAGAATAAAACTCCAATACTGTAATGAAAAAAAAATATATATCAATTTAGAAGAGAATAATTTGTAACTTCTAAAGTACTAATATACCTTCAAAAAAAGAATAATCCACTTTCTAACAAAAAAGATTTAATTTTGATATTTAAGATGAGCTTAGTTTCAACAAATTATTAGAAATATAAGAATACAAAATAAAAAATCTGAACTATAAAAAGATTTTAAAAAGAAATCAACAAGGATTTGAATTATCTAGATGAATATACAAACAATTCTAGTAAAGGTGAACTAAAAATTTTAAGAGATGCGTTGTTAAGATTGAAGAATTTTTTAGCCTTGATTCCAATATATATCCATATTTAAGAAGCTTCTTGAATAGCTTGTATCAAACTAAGAAGCTTCTTGAGTAGCTTGTATCAAACTAAAAAGCTTCTTGAGTAGCTTCTTCCAATTTAGAAGCTTCTTGATCTCCTTCAATTAATTACAAAGCTTTTTGAGTTATTTCCATCAACTTAAAAATCTCTAGAATATTTTAGAAGGTTCTATGAACTTTTGAAGTATATGTCTCTAATATCTATTTGAAAGCCATTTGCAAGAATGAAAACTCGAATTGCAAATGGCTCAAGATTGATATAAAGACTATGTAGATATTTATCATAAGAGCCAACTAAAGTTCAAGGTAGGAGATTGTATTTGGCTACTCCAAAAAATATACAAATAAATCAACTATCGTGGGAGTTAGATTATTAAAGATTTTGACTATTTATAATTCTATATCAAATAAAATTAATAAATTTTTATCTTAAACTATCAAATAGCATGTAATTCTTCTAGCCTTCTATATCTTCCTTTTATAAATCAATTATAAATCAAATATTATTAGAAGAGCTCTTCTACTACCAATCCTAAAAGCTTGAATATAAAATGGATGAAATATTGGATTCATATATAAGACATGGATAATTGAAATACTTCATTCATTAAAAAGTCTATTGAGTTCACAAAAGAACATGAGAACCTTCATATAACCTTAGGAATGCACATAAAAAAATTTGTAAATTCCATCAAAGATATTCTAAAAAATTAAGATTCAATCGCGATTAAAAAATTTGTAGATACTAATATCTTTTGGCTTCTAAATGATACTTCTCTACCAATGATAGAAGACCAATATATAAAAAAAAAAACATGTCAAGACCTTCACTTATATATAGTCATTTTTTTCAAGATAGAATAAATCTTGCTAGAAGCTTACTAAGTACTATGTCAAATCTTTATATTTTTTAGGACTTATAAGTACAAGAGTTAATAGTTTCTTTTGCCATATAAGCACCTGGTGAACCATTGCAACTTTCACAATCCATTGGGTTTGAAGAATATAGACAAGATGAAGAAGGAATATTTTAATATCAAATAAGGCTACATTTAGAATCTTTGGAGATACAACCTCATCATAAAAATCTTAATTCAAATGCTTGAGCTTTGGTGATATTCCTTGAGGTTAGAAAGGTGACTCTAATTGGACCAAAAATTATATTCACAAGATGCTTTGAAGGTCGTAGTAACAAACAGATTCTCAAATACGATATTAGTACAATAGAAGTTATATTTGGAGGCCATTAATGCTACCTCAAGGATCCTGTAGAATTGATAATCAATAAACAAAAGATAGAATATATTGCTTCTCTACTTCAACAAATTTTAAATTTTTTGCATATGTGATTTGATCATTAAATCACTTTGATTCCTTGTAGAACTCCTTGATTTAACGAGAAGTGATATCACAGATATACTTCAAGTTAGCACTTTTAAAAATCTTTCAGAATCTTTTTTAATTCTCTAAAAAAAAATTTAATCTTCTAAAACCTTCTAGAATCTTCTTTGACCTTCTAGAATCTCTTTCAATCTTCTAAAATCTTCTATAATCTTTTTTTAGTCTTCTAAAATCTTCTAGAATCTTTTTAGTCTTTTAAAATCTTCTTCAATCTTTTAAAATCTTCATCAGTCTTCTAAAACCTTTTAAAATATTCTTAAAAGCTTTTATGGAAGGTTCAATAGGACATAGACCTTGCAATATAAATAAGAGGCAAGATCAAGGTATACCTCAATCTTACCAATACAAATCTTGGAGCAATCCAAAGTACTGCCTTGTTTTTTAATATTAATATAGTTCTTCTTTTTATCAATTATTTAATTTTTAATTTTTAAAATCAATCTAATTCTATATTTTTTTCCTTGTCTCTTTGTTAATCCATTGTCTTGCATCTTTGACAATATCACATATTTATGATATTGAAGAAACTATGGAAAAATAGATTATATGCCAAAGTAAAAAAGTACTTTTTCTATTAATCATCAATCTAATTTTTAGAAAATATTATTTCTAAAAATAGAATTTTTATGGATTCAAAGAAGATAAAAATTATTATAGAGTAAAAACAACTATCATCAATTAGAGATGTATAATATTTCTTGAGATTTGTAAATTTTTACAAAATCTTCATCAAAGATTATTCTAAGATTGCAGCTCTATTTAAGAATTTTTAATAGAATATCAATATAAAATCTTTTTAAAAATACCAAAATAAAAATTCTTTTAAAATATTCAAAATAGAAATTATAATTAAATCCTAATTAAATTTTAAGCAAGTCTTAAATCTAAAAAAAATCCTAATAAAATCCTAGTCAAATCTTAGTCAAATTCTAATCAAGTCCTAATCAAATTTTAATCAAATCTTAATCAAATTCAAATCAAATCCTAATCAAGTTCTAATGAAATCTTAATGAAATCCTAGTCAAATCCTAATCAAGTCCTAATCAAATTCTAATCAAATTCTAGTCAAATCCTAATCAAATTCAAATCAAATCCTAGTCAAGTTCTAATAAAATCCTAATGAAATCTTAATGAAATCCTAGTCAAATCCTAATCAAGTCCTAATCAAATTTCAATCAAATCCTAATCAAGTTCTAATAAAATTCTAATGAAATCCTAAACAAATCCAAATAAAATCTTAGTCAAATCCTTATCAGATCTTACTTCAGTCCTAATTAAATTCTAACAAAATCTTAATCAAATTTTAAATAAACTCTAATAAATTTTAATCAAATTCTAATAAATCCTAACCAAGTCCTAATAAAATCCTAACAAATCCAACAATAGATTGAAACCTTGATAGCAAATGATTGAACTATTGATTTTGACTCAAAATTTGCATATCTTTTAACAATTAAATTAGTAACATACACAAATTTTTTGAAGAAGATCCAACTTATCAAATAGAAGATAAATCAAAAACTCTGCTTAAGTATAGACCGGTGTCATATAATATATTGTCCTATTTGTGAATGCACCAGACACTTGGCTGTGGAGGGTGAAGTTGAAGTTCACATATACCCAATGATCCTTAATAAGTTTTGTCCGTATACAAAAAGTATGATTTGAATATCATGTCAAGAGTGCTTGAATCAATGTAAAGTACTTAAAAATACTCTTTTTGATAATTTCTTCCATATATAAACTCCAATTCCTTATTACTTATTACAATCAAGCAATTAAGAGTCTCTTTACAAGTCTTAACTTCAATCAGTGAATTTCAATAAGCTATGATTTTTAATCTAATTATCAACTTAGTGTGAAACTTTGCATACAAATGCAAACACAATCCTTTTATATGTTCAAAAAGTTTCAACCCAACCCAACTTACAAATTGTAGAAAATTGATCAAAATCTGCACTAATGTCACTTGGCCGCCGGCTTCAAAGTTAATGTAGAAGCCTTAGCAGCAATTTCTCCTTTTGTAACTATTAACTTTAGCTAAAATTTGGTTTGTAGTTCCACCTTCAAGTCTTCAATGATTGTGCCAATTTTCTCCTTAATCCAATTGATAGATTTCAAGATATTACAAAAATCTCAATCAACCCTAAACTATAAATTTTTGGTACCTCTTTGTACTAAAGACTGAATAAATCTTGAATGCACTATTAAATTGTCACAATTTTTCATTCAATCTTAGAATACTCAATCAATCATTTACTTTCAAAATTTCAATTGTAGATGTTGCACCAATTGCATGGAATAGCCACAAGTACTAGCTCTAATTTTATTGCATAAAAATGTAATCTCCTATACAAACCTTAATTTTGAACAATAATTGTTAAGTCTTCCAAAATCCTATGGCAACAAGCTTAATGTCTTTGGAATGAGCTTCAAGCTAGTTTTTTAATCCTAGTCGCCGATCTTTAAATGTTCTGATCTCCTGCCTTTGGTGACTATTTTTGTAGCTAGAGGTCTAATTTTGATCCTATCTCATACTCGATCAACCCCCGAATATCAATCCAACTAATTCTAAGGATTTTTAAACTTAATCCCAATATCAATCATATTAATTATTTATCTTTTTTATCCTATTTTTATTAACTTATGATTTTTTAAAAGCAATAATAGAATTTGTACAACCTAAAAGAAAAATTTAATAACTAATTTTTATCTATTAGCTATTAAAACAAGAAGTAATCTAAGAGGCTTTCATAAATCCTTTTTTAAATATTCTAAGTATAAATTATTGAACCAAGATAATTAAATATTAAGTATAAATTATTCTTATCTATATTTTTTACTATATAAACGTATTGCAACACGACACCTGCCTCCTTCTCCAACCTTGATGCTAATCTCCCAGTGCCAATATTTCTCTTTTGTACCATTTAATTGCTTCTAAAATTTATAAATATATAAAAAATCAAATCAGCCTTTTGTATATATAATTTTTATTTCAATCCAATTAGTAGATTGTTAGATTTTTTAGAAATCCTCATTAATCCTCAAAACCCAATTTTTGAGACCTTGACCTACTTAAATTTTAATAACTTTCAATTAAACTATTTAATCAAGCTCAAATTAACATATAACATGCATTCAATACAACTATAATTAAAAATTTATAAAATTTTACTTATAGATCTATATCCAAATTCACAAAATATTTAAAAATATAAATCTTTTTTTATTTTATGAAAATCAGAGTCACTTAAATCAATCCTAACTTTGCAAAGTTCTTACAAAGTCAATATCTATTCAAATCACTTAAAACTAATGTTCAAAAAAACCTTCTGAAGTTTGTTTTCAAATTTCTATTTCCAATCTACTAAAGAACTCTCTGTCTGCTATAAGCACATAGACAGTTCTTTAGTACATTTTATAACTCAAGGTCTAATTTTGATCCAACTTCACAACCAATTCCTTTCAAGTATCTATTCTTAGAATTTTAAAATAATTTTTTTTAATTCTATTTTTAATTCTTTTTTAAAAATATCTATATTATTTTTTTTTATTTTATCTTATTGTATCTTATTTATGGCCATACAAAGTAAATAGAGGTTTCTTCTATAAGAAGGTAATATTAGAACTTTTTAATTTTTACTTTCTTATTGTCTATTATCTATATTTTTAAGATAATTTATTAAAATATTTTTATTTGAGTTCTTCTATAATATAATCATTCTTTTTTTTCTTTCATCTAATGGCTATATTTTTACATGACAACATTCATATCTTTTGCAAAAAATAAAAAATACTATATTAAATCAACAAAAATTAATAATATTGAAACCATCTAATTTACAATTGAAGAAATTGACAATATCTACATATACAGATATAACCCTCAAGTCAAAAATCTTAAGAGAAATGAAGACAAATCTATTTGTAGATAGTATTCAGTAACATCTAAAAAATACAAAGGTAGAAAAAAATAATAATTTCAAGTTTGAAGATGGATTGTTGTATTTTAAGGATTTCTTGTGTATTCCTTCAAGCATTATAAGACTTCAAGTTTTTCAAGCATGACATAATCTTCTAGTAGCTAGATATTATGATTTTAATAAGACTTTGGAATTGATATCAAGAAATTTTTGGTGGCTTCAAATGTGGAAATTGGTGAAGAAGTTTATTCAATCATGTAAAATTTGTGTTCAATCAAAGGTTCCAAGATACCAATTATATGGACTTTTTTAACCACTTCTAATTCTTAAAAGCCTATGGTAATTGTTATCCATAGAATTTATTACAGATCTCTAATTTTTAATGGCAAGGACTCAATTTTTGTAGTGGTAGACCATATAATTAAGATGGCACATTTCATCTTGCATAACAAGACTATTTTTGAGGAAAAAATGGCCAAGCTTTTTATTAATAATTTTTATTGAATACAGAGCTTTCTAAGAGATATTATTTTAGACCAAGGACTATAATTTGTATCAAATTTTTGGAGAGGACTATTTCAACTTTTAAAGGTCAAGATCAACCTTTCATTAGCTTATCATCATCAAACCAATAGTCAAGTAAAACAAATAAATTAGTTCTTTGAACAATAACTTCATTGTAATATAAATTATCAACAAGATGATTAAATGGATTTCCTACCATTAGCCGAGTTTGTATATAATAATACAAAATATTCTTTGACAAAATAAATTCTATTCTTTTCAAACTATAAATACCACCTTAGAGCAAATTCATTCCAAATTAAAAATGTGAAAAGTCCTAGTATAAAAAATCTAACTATCTACTTGAAGGCCATCCATGAAAAATTAAAACTCTAATTGCAAATGGCTCAAGACTCATATAAAGACTATACAGACATTCATTGTAAGAGCAAATCAAAGTTCAAAATAAGAAGTTGTGTTTGGCTACTCTGACAAAATATACAACAAATTGATCACTACAAAAGTTAGATTATCAAAGATTTGGATTATTTATAATTCTATACTAAATAAATTTAATAGATTTTTGTCTTAAACTACCAAGTAGTATATGCATTCATTCAATCTTCCATGTCTTATTTTTAAAAACCTATTATAAATGAAGTATAGTTAGAAGAGCTCTTCTATCATTGACTCCACTTAAAGTCAATTAGAAGCTTGAATACAAAGTAGATGAAATATTAGATTTACATATAAGACATGGAAAATTAGAATATTTCATCTATTAGAAGGATTATAGAGTTAATAAAAGATCATAAGAATCTTTAGATAACCTTAGGAATATACATGAAAAAGTTCACAAATTCTATCAATGATATCCTAAAAAATCTAGATTCAATTGCCATTAAAGATTTTGTGGATACCAACATCTTTTGGCTTTTAAATGGCACTTTTTTTACCAATTTTAAAAGACCAATATAAAAAATTAATAACTAATAATTTAAAAATTAAAAAAATTAAAAAACCACACCAAGATCTTTACTTTTATATAGTCATTTTTCTAAGATGAAATAGATCCTACTAAAAGCTTGATAGCTATCATGTCAAATCTTTGCATTTTGAAGGACTTATAAGAATAAGAATTAGAAGATTCTTTTGCCACATAAGCATCTAGTGAACCATTATAACTTTTACAATCTGCTAGATTTAAAGAATATAGGTAAGATAAAATAAGAATATTCTAATATTAAATAAGGCCATATTTGGAATCCTTGTAGGTATGGTCTCATTATAAAAATCTTGATTTAAATATCCAAGCTTTGGTGAAATTCCTTAGAGTTGGAAAGATGATTCCAATTAGATCAAAAATTATGTTTAGAGGATATTTTGAAGATTGTAATAAAGAACATATTCTTGGATAGGATGTTGCTATGATAAAAGTTATATTTAGAAGCCATTAATTCCATCTTAAGAGTCTTATAGAATTGATAATCAATGAACAAAAGACGGAATATATTATTTTTTTACTTTGATAAATTTTAGATTTCTTATATATGTGATTTGATCATTAAATCACTTTGGCTCCTTATAGAACTTGTTGCTAGAAGAAAAGGTGATGTCACACATATACTTCAAGTTATCACTTTTTAAAATCTTCTAAAATCTTTTCTAATATTATAAATTCTTTTTTAACCTTTTAGAACCTTTTAGAACCTTCTTTGATCTTATAAAACCTTCTTCAATCTTTTACAATCTTCTAGAATCTTCTTCAATCTTCTAAAATCTTTTTAAATCTTTTTTAGTCTTTTGAAATCTTCTTTAATCTTTTATAACCTTCTAAAACCTTCTTTAATTTTTTGAAATCTTCTAAAATCTTCTCCAATCTTCTAGAATCTTTTAAAATCTTCTTTAATCTTCTAAAACCTTCTAAAATCTTTCTTAGTCTTTTAGAATCTTTTTCAATCTTCTAAAATCTTTCTTAGCTTTCTAGAACCTTCTAAGATACTCTTAAAAGCTTTCATAGATGCTTCATAGAATTCTAATGTTAAGGATGCAAGATAGCGAGTTACCAAAGAAACAAGGAGAAGATTTAGAAGAAGAATAATTTCAAGAACAAAGAATTGGATAGACAAGAATAAGAATTAGATCAAGAATAAGAGACTAGATTGATATAAAAAACAAGGCAATACTTTGGATTACTCCAAGATTTATGTTGGTAAGATTGACGTACTCCTTGGTCTTACCTCTTATTTATATTACAAGACCTATGTCCTATTAGACCTTCTAAGAGTATCTTAGAAAATTCTAGAAATTTGATGAAGATTTTAGAAGATTCTAAAAAATCTACAATAAGTTCTGGAAGGTTGAAGAAGATTCTAGAAGATTCTCAAAGACTATAGAAGATTCTTAGAAGACTAAAGAAGTTTCTAAAAGATTTTAGAAAGTTCTAAAAAGCTACAAAAGGTTCTAAAAAGTAGTAACTTAAAATATGTCCATGACATCATCTTCCCTTCTAGTCACAAGTTTTACAAGGAGCCAAAGCAATTTGATGATCAAATCACATATGTAAGAAATTCAAAATTTATCGGAGTAGAAAAGTAACATATTTCGTCTTATGATCGTTGGTTATCAATTCAAGAAGATCCTTGAGATGGCGTCAATGACCTCCAGATATAACCTCTATTAAATCAACATCCCATCCAAGAATTTGTTCTTTGTTGTGATCTTCAAAATATCACCCAAACATAATTTCTGATCCATTTGGAATCACCCTTCCAACTTTTAGGAATATTACCAAAGCTTGGGCATTTGAATTGAGATTTTTGTAATCAGGCCGTATCTCTATAGACTCCAAATGTGGCCTTACTTGATGATGGAATACTCTTTTTTTAT
Source organism: Physcomitrellopsis africana (assembly GCA_036785485.1). NCBI lineage: Eukaryota > Viridiplantae > Streptophyta > Bryopsida > Funariales > Funariaceae > Physcomitrellopsis > Physcomitrellopsis africana. The sequence continues at coordinate 781,289 of JAWRVF010000019.1, read as the reverse complement.
CTTGTTTATGTTCTTCAAACCTAGCAGATTATGAAAGATGCAATGATTTTTTAGTGGCTTGTATGGCATAAGAGTCTTCTGACTCTTATTCCTGCAATTCTTTTGAAACACAAAGATTTGACATGATAACTAATAAGCTTCTAGCAGGATCTATTCTATCTTATAAAAAATACAAGTGTAGGTCTTTGCATGGCTCTCTTTTTTTTATATTGGTCTTCTATTATTGATAAAAAAACATCATTTAGAAGCCAAGAAATGTTACTGTCCACAAATTCTTCAATGGCAATTAAATCTAGATTTTTTAGGATATTGTTGATGGAATTTGCAAAAATTTTGAGGTGCATTCTTGAAGTTATTTGAAGGTTCTTATATTCTTTTGCTAATTCCAAAGTCCTTCCAATGGATGAAATATTCCAATCATCCATATTTTATACGCAAATCCAATATTTTATCTACTTTGTATTCAAATTCTTCATTGACTTCAATTAGGGTTGGTGGTGGAAAAGTTCTTGTAATAATATTTGAGTAATAAAAATATTTCTAAAAGCAAAACATAAAAGATTGGATTAACGCACATGCCACTTGGTAGTTCAAAATGAAAACTTATTGGATTTACTTGTTGCAAAATTGTAAAAGGTCTAAGTCTTCGATAGTCTAATTTTTGTGATGATCGATTAGTTTGTACATTTTTCCAGAATAGCCAGATATAATCTCTTATCTTGAACTTTAGTTGATTCTTTCAATGAATGTCTGCATAATCTTTATATTGATCTTGAGCCATTTGTAGTTGGAATTTTAATTCTTCATAGATGGCTTTTTAAGTAGGTAGCTTGATTTTGTACGGCAAGACTTTCCACATCTTTAATTTGAAATGGATCTGCTCTAAGGTGGTATCAATAGTTTGAAAAGAATAGAGTTTGCTTTATCAAAGAATGTTTGGAGTTATTGTATGCAAATTCAACCAAGGATAGAAGGTCCATCCAATCATCTTGCTAATAATTTATACTACAACAAAGATATTATTCCAAGATCTCATTCACTCATTCTGTTTGATTGTTGGTCTGAGGATGATAAGGTGATGAGAGGTTGATCTTGACCTTCAAAAGTTGAAATAGTCCTCTCCAAAATTTTGATAAAAATTGTGGTCTTCGATTTAAAATAATATCATTTGGAAGGCCATGTATTCAATAAATATTATCAATAAAAAGCTTGGTTGTTTCTTCCCCAAAAATAATCTTGTTGCACAAGATAAAATATGTCATCTTGATAAGATTGTCTACCATCACAAAGATTGAATCTTTTCCATTCGAAATTGGGAGGTGTGTAATAAAATCCATAGATAATGATTGTCATGGGCCCTTAGGAACTAGAAGGGGTTGAAGAAGTCCATATAGTTGGTGTCTTGGGATCTTTGCTTGGACACAAATTTCACATGATTGGATGAATTCTTTCACCAATTTTCACATTTGAGGCCACCAATAGTCTCTTGATATTAATTCCAAGATCTTATTAAAGCCAAAATGTCCAATTGTTGGAAGATCATGTTGTGCTTGAAGAATTTGAAGTCTTGTAAGATCTGAAGGAATATATAGGAGATATTTAAAATATAACAATCCAACCTCAAATTTGAAATTGTTATTTTTTTTCACATGAATATTTTTTAGACGTTGCCAAATGCTTTCTATAAATGAATCAATCTTCATTGCTTTTTGGATTTCCATCTTGAGAGTTGTATCTATATAGATAGATATCATCAATGTCTTCAACTACAAATTGGATAGCTTCAAAATGACTGATTTTTGTTGGTCCAATACAATGTCTCTTATTCTTGGTGCAAGATATGATTGTCAAGAAAGGGCATCTAATTTTCTTTGAAGTTTTTCTGAATGATATGTAATCACAAAGTCAAATTAAGATAATGACATGCTCCATTGTGCTTGTCAATAATTTAAAACTCAAGCACTCATAAAATACTCCAAATTTTTGTAGTCAATACATACCATGATCTTGTGTTGAGCCCCTTCTAGCAAATAGCGCCACTCTTCAAAAGCATCAACAATTGCCAATAGTTCTTTATCATGGATCTCAGAATTAATCTCTACAGTTGAAAATTTTTGAGAGCAAAATGCTACTCGATATAGTTGACCATCATTGCCAGTTTGAAAGAATATAGATCCAAGTGCAAAATCTGAGGTATCCGTTTCTAGAATGAATGGTTTTATTGGATCTATATGGATAAGTATAGGAGTGAAGTGAAAGATTCTTTTAGCTTCTTGAATGTTTCTTCAGTTTTATCATCCCAAATAAATTTGTCCTTGCCTGAGAGTCGTATTTATAGAGCCACAATCTTAAAATAATCTTTGATGAAGATTTTATAAAAATTTATAAATCCCAAGAAATATTGTACATCTCTGATTGATGATGATTGTTTCCACTCTATAACAATTTGTATCTTCTTTGGATCCAAAAAAATCCTATTTTTAAAAGTATTATATCTCAAAAATTTGACTGATGGTTGATGGAAAGAACACTTCTCCAATTTGGCATACAATTTGCTTTCTTGTAATTTCTCCAATACCTTACATATATGATGTTCATATTCTTGTTTGTTCTTAGAGAAGATCAAGATATCATCTAAATAGATGACTACAAAGTCATCTAAGTATTCTCATAAGATATCATTCATCATATGTTGAAAGACTGCAAGTACATTTGTAAGTCCAAAAGGCATAACATTGTATTCAAAATGTCTATATCTTGTACGAAATATTATCTTCCATTGATCTCTTTTTTTAATCCTAACTAGGTTGTAGACACCTCTCAAATCAATCTTTGTAAAGATCTTTCCCTATCCTAATTGATCCAATAATCCTCTCCACCATCTAATTTATTATTTTTTTAAATCAATATGGTTCTGTATTCTTTTTCTTATCTCTTTGCTAATCTATTGTCTTGCATTCCTAACAATTACAAGATAGAGCAATATTAGCTTATAGTAACAAAAACGTGTCCAAAAATAATTAATAATTTTTTTTAAATCAAATTACAAAAAAGAAGTTAAAAATTTATTTTTACTTAAAAAACAACAACCTTAGATTTACAAATATAAATTGTAAATCACTAACAATCACATTATGAAAGTCTAAAAAAAATTAGAAAAAAATAAACAAGATACCTTCTAAAAATTATTTTTTATATCCATGTTGCTTTTGTTTTTATATCACTGCTATACTAGCTTATAAAGCTAATGGCCTCAACTACTAAGTAATATAATATAAAACAAGAGATATCAAAAAAAATTAGCTATAATATTATCTTATAAAATTGGCTTAATAAGACATACAATTAGAATTGATCAATATAAAGACAATTCAACAAAGTGATTTAAATAGAGGATTTTTAAAATCAAATAGATAAATATTAAAGAGCTTAAAATTTTAATTCTATAGAAATATTAATACATTCTAATTCCATTGCATTTAACATTCAAGTTAGTTGATGTCAATATTTTTCTTATTATAAATTTAAATACGTTGTTGTAGCTATCAAAGAAAAAAAGTTATATAAATAATAGAGATTAAAAAAAAAACCTATTGTTTACTTCTACTCTTATCCTAGATACTACTTAAGAATAATATTTCGACCATTATACAAAGTAGGCACCAAATTAGTTTTCCAAAGAGACTATAGATACCAAATCATAAGTTCTCTAATACCTAAATATTTTCTATAAGTTTAAATTTTATCTCATATATTATATGGGATCTATATGATCATGTAAAGGTCTTTAAATTATAAAGTTAAACTTTAATATATAACCAAAATAGAATATATTATTTGCCCAGTAATAAAAGTTTATTATAAGTATGCTTAAGATATAAGAAGATAATTTAATATTGAGTCTTATATTTTGAAGCCACATTGTATTATATAACAAATACAAATAAAATTTTGACTAAAAGAATATATATATATATATATATATATATATATATATATATATATATATATATAATTTTTTATTAAAAACTAATTAGAAAAAATAGATTTATTAAAAATCAACAGATTCTTTTAAATTACGTCTAAGAAATTATAAAAAATTATTTTTAGATTTTTCAACATCTATATTTTTAACAAATATATTTAAAAAATTTAATATTAAAAAGATATAATATTAAAAAAACCTATAAATAAGAATATTTAGATTTATTAGAAGTAATAAATTAAATTAAAGAAGACAAATTTTTAAATCACAAAATAATTTTAATGAAAGAAGAAGAAAAAACAAAGAATTTCTTTCAAAGTAGACTTTAATTAGAGAATTTTTTTGTTAGTTGAGTAACAACTTAAATATTTAAAAACATATGTATATATATATATATATATATATATATATATATATATATACATACAATAGAATAAGATTTTTGGCTATGCTTGACAAGTTTTATATTAATAAAGATTGAATTTAACTATACATGATTAAATCTTATTACATTTTATTTTTTATTTTTTATTTTTTATTTTTTATTATATGATATTCAAATAAATATTTCTAATTAATTCTAATATGATTAATTTTTAAAATTATCTTATAACATAAATTTTAGATATTTATAATAATTATTTTTTTATATAATTAAATTTATATAATATTATCTTATACTTTTAACAATTTCTAGTTTTTTAAAAACTTTAACAATACTTACATTTTTATGAAAACAATTGCAAGAAGCAAGAAATCTTTAAAATCTAAGAGATACTAGAAATAAAAAATATAGGAAGGAGAAGTTCAAGCTATGTTTCAAAATATCTTTAAAACCATATTATCTAAGTAATATTTAAAAGAATCAAATAAAGCTAATAAGGCATAAATAAATAAAAATTAGAAGATCAAAGATTCTAATCTTATATAAAATATATTTTAAAATAATAAAATAATAAATAAATTTTAAATTAGAGACTAGAAAATTTAAAAAATATATAGATAGATTTCTATGCCAAATTGTTGTTCTTGTTCGTCTCACTTACTCTACCAATACTGCCCACAGTAAATCTGTAAAGGGAGATTCGAACACAGGGAGAGACTATCCGCATTGAGTTAAACTGTTAGGATCACATAACTAACTACCTATTGAACATTAGAGTCCAATGCACACGTACATGTTTTTTTCTAAAATACTGCCGTCCACTCTACTGGTTCTGCTATTCCGCAACTAAAGATACTTCGTGACACAATCCTCCACCAATACTCCTATTGTAATCTTCTATCTTCTTCCGAATTCACAACAACAATTGGCAATGTTACACCATTTCCATAGATTGCATACACCCGCTTCTTTCTCCAATCACTATAAATAATTTCTCACCTATAACGTCTCTCAAAACAAATTATTATTCCAATATTCTCCACCGCTCAACTCTCACAATCAATACGGCATGACACTCACATCCATAACCGAACTTCATTGATATAGCCGGTCTTCAACCTCCAATTCACCACAAAGAACTTCACGTAGCAAACAATCATAATTTCTTACTCATCCATATATATATATAAATTTTTTATTTTATTACTGTACTTCATCATTGACATGGTATAACCCTTCGGAATAGAATCCAGATCTTCCACTACAATCTAACAAAAAAAAAAAAAAAAAAGTAGCACCAAGCTTACTCCGGCTCATGACTATCATAGTTTGGCCCCGACTCCCCCATACCGAATCGATTTATACTTCTCCCGTCTATATTAACTGCTTCACAACCAATGATAATTACTTTTCTTAACTTCCTCATTCATTCTGCCTTCTAAACTGGCCATTCATCGACTTCTTATCTATTCTTAATCCTACAAACTATATGTAGACAGAAATCCTAAAATTCCTACCCAATTCTATATAGTTCTACCCCAATCAAGTCATTCGAACACACAATTGATAAAATATTTCATGAAGTCGACTTCTAGAGACGATGTTTCGGATTTGTAGCAGGTTCCTCCGTGATCCGCCCTAATGGCACGCCTTTCATCCTCCTCGATAAATCGATATGGCTACTTCAACTGCGCTGGAGCAAATTCCGCCATTATCCTCCCAATTAAGCAAACTTGGTTCCAATCAGAATCCTCGCATCTTCGCTCTAATTACCTTGTCGCTCATCTTCAGCATTAATACTCTAAATTGCGGAACAGATACCCATGTCATCCACATCAGCCAAGTCGCCTCCACCTAATTTCACCTCAATGCATCATTTTTTGCCTGCAGCTTATCCATTCCAATTCTATATTGGTCTCCCAATTCTACCTTTTCATGTTCCAATTTTGCTGCTTTCTCATGTTCTACCTGCAATTGACACTTCAACGCATCCCATTCCAAATCCCATATCCTGCGATTCGCTATTAATTCTTGCTTTTAATCGTTCAGGATTCTTTGAATGCGATCTTTATCATTCGTCCAATTTTTCTTTTCTTCTGCTAACTTCCGCTCCACTGCCAACTTGGATTCCGTCTTTGCCCTAATTAGATGACCTTGTTCCACAATTCGACGGCTTTTCTCCATTATCTCTTTTTGGCTTGATTCCAATTGTTGTTTTAAATTTCTTTCCAACTGACCCACTGTAAGCTGCAATTGGAAAATTTGACCCAATATTACTTCTGTGAGGTTCCCTCCCTCCAATATTCCGGTGTTCAAAATTGGAGCCTCAGTCACCCTTTCAATTACTGCACGAATTGAAGCTCGCCTTGGTCTCGTCTCCAGGATAGCCTCCTGTTCTCGTGATCTACTTGATTTTCCAACTTCGTGCACCACTATCCCTGCACCAACTTGTAAACTCCGCATATCTTATTGCAGCATTGGAGAAGGTACACTCTTCTGGTTTATCTTCTAATATACGAATAGAAAGTGCACATGGGCTAAGATAGAAGAATTATCCGTTTTCCACTCGTCTCCATTTCGCACAGACACGGTCGCTAAAGGTCGCATGCCCAATTAAAGACTATGCCTTCAAGTGTTCCAATCACAGCAAACAATAAGCGCTTGGACATGTACGTGGTATGCCGGTTCAGGCCTAGCCACTTTTGAATGAACCGCATCCACTCCTCAAGCTCTGGAGTAAGTGCCTCCGCCACTTTCCAGCCTTGATTCTTCTCAAAGGACGTCATGTCGCCTTTGAAATAACTTCCCGATCTGAAGTCACTCGACACTTTGACTCCTATCGCAAGCTCACCTATTGATAAATATAATACCTTCTGTAAGATACTCTCATTGATCCCAATTATTCTTCCTTTCACCACACTTACTTCTTTGGTGTGGTCGTAATTTTTTATATACTCTGCCACTAGTTCTACATCAATTGGAGGTAAATTATCCGATCCTTGCAAAAAAAATATGCATTTGTGCATTTTTAAAATCTCTTTGTCTTTGTGGAGACCAACAGATTTTCAACTTCATTGGCTCCATGTTTGTGACCACCACGAGGGACAGTGATTGCAAATTACTCTTACTTTGCATGTTTCAGACATTCTCCTCTCTGTCCGCAGCTCTCTTCGACCTTTCCATCAATATTGTATAGTGCTGACTACATACTCCTTGCTCAAACTAATCGTTACTTTCTCACAGCAGAACACTTTATACTTCAATAAGTATACACTCAAACAACCAAGTTCAAAATAGAATGCTGACGAAAACTCTCACTAAGTGCCCCGCTCCAAACCTTTTACTCGAGGTCTAAAGCAACAATCCTTAAACCAATATACTAGATCATCACTTCCAATTTGCCTGACTAGGCCGTATTAGGACCCAAAACTGACCATCAGCCGTCTTTTCAAACCATCATGCACCTTCAATAAAGGTAAGCTATCATGAATAGGTATACCCTTTTCCCTCCAGTTTTGAAAATTCATCTTGGATTTACGTAAAATAAAGACGTAAACGGTTGCCGTTAACTCGGATGGTAAATTGAGAACCCATAAAATCTTCTAATTGAACTGAACCATTAGGAAAGGCTTCAATTACTCGATAAGGTCCATGCCAACAGACTTGGAATTTTTCCAAAAAATGGTGAAAGTGACTATCATAAAGAAGCACCACATCATTGGACATAAAAGATTTAGGACGTAATTTACTATCATAATAACTCTTTCGGCGGTGCTGTGTAGCTTCCATAGTGAAAAGGGCCGTAGCCCTAACTTCATCTAATTTGTCCAATTGTGCTAACCAATGTTGGAAGGATTCTTTGTCACCAAGACGTTCATCCAATGTAATTCGTAAATTCGGAACTTCCAATTCAATTAGTAATATTGCCTCTTGCCCGTACACCAATTGGAATGGGATGGAACTAATAGTCACTTTGTATGCAGTATGATATGCCCACAAGGCTGCGAACAATTTTGTATCCCAATCCGTTCTCACATCAGATACTGTTTTAATTAAAATTTTACACAAAATATCGTTGGTCTTTTCAGTCTACCCATTGGCTCGAGGATGATATAGGATTATCTTCCGATGCTTGATCTCGTATTTATCTGTCAAAGCCGCAATTGTAGAATTAATAAAATGGGTTCCACAATCACTAACCAATTCTTTGAGACACCCAAATCGAGTGATAATGTTCTCATATAAAACCGTGGCTACGATATCGACATTATTAATTTTTATTGCCATCGCCTCCGCCTATTTTGTCACGTAATCCGTCGCTACCACAATATATCTTTTTTGCCCATTACGCGAGGTTGGTGCGATTGGTCCTATAAAATCAATATCCTATTTTTCAAACGGTGCTTGTGCTAAAATTGGTACCAACGACATGGCAAAAATTCTTGTAGGTCTATCAATACGCTGACAAGGATCACAATGTCGGATATATTGGTGTGCATCTGAGAACATTGTTGGCCACCAATATCCAGCCATTAAAGCTTTGCGGGCAGTGCTATCACCGGCAAAATGACCTCCACAACTATCCAAACAACATCCTTCCAATTTAGTACGTACTTTACTTTAAAAAATACAACGGCATAGAATTCCATCTCTCCATTGCTTATACAAGGCATCTCCAATCATTGTATATGGAGCACTTTTCAAAATCAAGCGTTTCTTAAGTTTCTCACTATATGTAGGTGGAAATGTCTGAAATGTCAGATACTGCATCAATTCACTATATTCTGGGGTGATCACGTCAACGGCAAATAATTCCGCATCACAAAGTACATCATTGATAGGTTCGTTACCGAATATATTGGACAACTGAGATAAATGATCTGCATTGGCATATTTCTTTCCAAGTCGAACATTAATAGTGAAATTAAATTCTTGAAGGAGTATCACTCATCAAACAATGCGTCCATTCAATTGAGGTTTATTAATCATATACTTAAGAGCATCATGATCGACATGAAATACAAATGGATAACCAAGCAAATAATGCCAAAATTTTTAGACAGAATAGATCATGCCCAAGGCTTCCCATTGAGTCATAGTGTAATTTCGTTCCACAGCAACAAATTATCGACTAGCATAATAGATGGGATGATCCAAACCCTTTTCATCTTTTTGGCTTAACACGGATCCAATAGCAACATTCGAAGCATCATCATAAATATGAAAGGATTTTGTCCAATAAGGTGCAACAAGTATTGGTACTGACACCAATTTTCGTTTTAACTCCTCAAACGCAATTGTACATTTCTCAGTCCAAATTGGACTAGATCCATCCGGTGGCAGTTTTTTTAAGAGATACGTTAACGGTTGACATATTTCTACAAATAAATGAATAAATCGCCTATAATAGCTGACATAGCCTACAAAACCCCGAATACCAAACATTGTTTTTGGCTTTGATAAAGCCAATATACGGTTAATTTTATCAGGATCAGTAGCGATATCAGCCGCGAAAATGATGTCTCAAAAGCTTCCCCGATGGTACGCCAAATTGACATTATTCAGAATTCAAAGATATCCCATATTTATCACATTGGTCCAAACAGTTACCAAGACGTTCCAAATGATTTGCTGTTATACTGAATGTGCAAAAATCATCTAAAAATATCTCCATCGACAATCGTAAATAATCCTGAAATGCTTACATCATTATCCTCTGAAATGTGGCCGGGGCATTATATAACCCAAATGGCATCATTTTATAAGCAAATGTGCCCCAATCTGTAATAAAAATAATCTTCAACTGGTCTTCTTCTGTAATTTTTATTTGATTATAATCCAAGAATCTGTCCAAAAAAAAATAACATTCATGCCCAGCTATTGCGTTCAGTATACTATCCGTAAAAGGTAAAAGAAAATAATCCTTCTTGGTAGCCGCGTTTAATTTACGAAAGTCTTGACAGATACAAATTTTTCCATTTTTCTTTCACACTATCACAATTCGTAAAATTCATTCACTATACAGGACTGGATATATGAAGCCCACGTCTAAAAGTTTATCTACTTCCTCCTTGACCATGAGAGAATATTTTAGATTAAGACGGTGTTGTCTTTAATAAACTTATATAGCATCTTCCTTTAAGATAATTCGATGCTCACAAACTTCGGCAGGAATACCTTTTAAATCTGCATACAACCAAGCAAAAGCAAATTTATGATTTAGAAAGAATTCTTTCCAATTTCTTAGCTCTATACCCGTAATATCGGTGTATACTTTGATAATCTGGGGTGTTTCATTGGAATCCAAGTTAATGGATTGGCACACATGTTCCTCCTTAATCCTCGGATTAATTTGCCCCTTCTGCTCTGAATCCGTCATATGGTCCGGCAAATCGGACTTACCCAATTCTGATTCCAATGTACCAACTTCATTTACTGCACGATTATTCATCCAGTCCGCAATAACATCGTCAAAATTCTCTGCACTCTCTTTATACAAAAAATATTCTCCTGGCCCTTCATATTGGTATAACACGTTTGGCTTCCGCATGTGAGTTGGGTCCTTATCAACTTGCATCGCATTATTAACTTCGTCATACTCTACCTCAAATTGGCCCTCATCTTCAAATATTGCTTCTGTGCCGATAATTTGAGACCCTCCATGATATTGAACTGGGTACATCTGTAAAACAATCTTGTCATTACCCTCTCCAATAGTTAATGTTCCACGGTCCCAATCGTTCCTAGCTTTGGCTTAATATAACCACGGCCAACCCAATAATATTGGATTTGATAAAGTGGAATTCTGTAATCGAAAAATAATATAATCAATTTCATACGTAATTCCCGCAATTACAATATTAATACTACGTAAGATATCCATTGGTTTTACCCTACTATGATCTGCCATTCTTAGTACCAATGTTGTGGGTACTAATTGTTTTAAATCCAACTCCTCCATTGTATTGGCGTTCATTAAGTTTACAATAGAGCCACCATCCACTTGAACTCTAGGAATGAGAACACCATCAATTGATACATTGATAGTTGATGCTCCCGGATCGGGATTCAAACTAACCTCATGAATTTTTTTATTACGAATTCTACGTCGTATTAATGAGAAATTCAATGTAGAATGACATTCTGATGCAACTGCTAATAATTGCATCATTGTAATAGAAGGTTTAATTTCATCCAAATCTTTCATAATATCATATGGTTTCATATTGGCAATGATTTCCAAGGCCCTTTTATTTTGCATGGGTTTTAATTTGATCCCTTGAGATAATTTTCTTACGGAATTTGGAACTAGAACTGTTGAATGGACTTTGTCGTAATTCTTTTCTATGAGAGGATCTTTTAATGGATAAGGTGGCTCCTGAAACTTTGAAGATATTGGTACTGGTTTTGGTTGAACCAATATCTTGGGGCTAAGGACATCTTCAAGTTGCACAAACAAATTGGATCCATTCATTGGTAATACCTTTGATACTGGTGTTAGATTTGGAGTATCATTCAATGAATTACATTGGTCCGCAGCTGGTACTTCCAATTGTTGAATTGGATCTTTCCTCTTTTGTTGGGCCCAAATAAGTACTGCATAGATGCATTCCACCCGGTTTATCGGAGAATCTTGTGGAACTCGATTATTGTCTTCCATCTTACTTTGCAACTGGATACGCTGATTTCTATTATTAATATTAAACGGAGCATTATATTGCTTGTAAATATGTCCAGATTACTTACAATTTCCACATACTGGAGCATAATCATCATTAGCTCTAGGATTGGGACATTCACTAGCATAGTGTTCTAGCTGCCTGCATCGATAGCATCAAAGTGGTCTTCTTCTTCCTCCATCTGGAATATGGGGTGTCTCGATTGGTATATATTGGTTAGGCTTGTTCCAGGTTTGATGGATAAAGGATCCCGGCCAACCAGTTGGTATTGTAGGATCTGAAATTGGATTCTGAATAGGTGGATATTGGAGTTGTCCTTGCTGATTTTGCACAAAACCTTGAGAATTGGGGTCACCTTCTTGATTATACTCAGAATTTTAAAAATTATAAAAATTTCTATTTTATTTTATAGGACGATTCTCGTTCCAATCAAACATATTTCCTATCTGAATTTGATTAACATCCCACCAAGTCGGTTGAATCATGGTTTGATTTCCTAACTGTTGTTGCCTTCTTAAATTCCAGCAATTGGTGGTTTTATGCTTACCTCCACAAAATGTACATTGCACAGTCATTTGGGGTGGTGAAGGGCACTCCGTTACTAAATGGCCTTGCCCCTTACAATTACTGCACCAAATATTGGGGCGCATATTAGTCGGTTTATGCCTCTTTTCCTTATCCTTTGTCAGGTTAACAGCCAACTCGTCCATCTTCTTTGTCAAAGTTAACAACAAAGTCTCATTTGGATCCTTTGATACTAGTTCATTAGATAACTCCTTTATAGATATTGGTTTTTGATATGGAAAATATGGGGAATACGGAACTGCAGTTGTTGGTGGTACAGCCTGCAATAGAACATCATTCACTATCCCTTGCGGATTGACACTAAGATTTGCGTCGTAGTCAATTGTCCTTGGATAACTATTCACTATTTCATTCCAGGTTGGTATTTGATACCCTCCTTGAGATGGAATCATTATGGCTCCTATGATTAAGAATTGGTCATAATGACATTCTTTCCTTACCTTAGCTCGGTCAAGTGAGGCAGCCACAGTCGCAGGTTGGGCCTCCTTTATAAACATCTTCAATTCTAGTGGATATAGTCCGTTTACTAATATAGATATAACAAACGAGTCCGGCATTTGATTATTTGACCATTTTCAAAGGATATCTGCTACTTGGCCATAATATGACTACACCGCTTCTCCTGGTACCATTTTGTTATTCATTAATCTTTCTCTAAGATGTTCTTCAAATCCTATTGGTTGAAAATGAGTCAAAAACGTATTTTTCAATGCCTCCCAATTAAAAAATTGTCCCACGGGTTGGCAATTATACCACTCAAATGCCATGTCTTTCAAGGTCGCTGGTAGCCATCTTAACCAAATATCTTCAGTTCTACCATCATATTACATTACGCGGTCGTGAATTGGAGAGACAAGGTTACATCCTGGGCCGGGTTTCTAGAAACCTCTAGGTTGTAGGTAATGCACACGCTTAGTTAAAGTGATCACCATCAAGAGACCCATTTAAAATTAATTGGTCAAGAATCACTAACGCCATTGAAGGTGACAATGTTCTACTTACTTTCTTGTTAAAATAATTGCGCCTCTCTCAATTGTTTTTTTCGGCCTCCGCAATTTTGGTATTATTATCTGCAAATAATTTTATCGGTTGAAGTTGAGGTGAAAACGACGGATTTTGGAATACACTGAATTGGCCCTTATTGACAAGCAATACATTCCCTACTGAAGAACTAGCCTTGCTAGAATTGATTGTATCTACTATTGAGAAAATATCCAATGGAGTACCCAATTCTTCTGTGCTCCATTTTTTTTTTCGTTAATGGGTTCAAGAGATACACTGGGCTATTTGCGGAGTTATCCACGAGTGCTTTTGGCAATTTCTTTAATAGTATATATGTCTAAAATATTAAAGATCTTTCATGTTCTTGGTATGCTCGAATGTGCCGACAGGCATGCAAATATGGTTTAATCCAACTTTGTCGACGCTTCTTTTTTAGCTTCTGTTTTTGCTCGTCTCGCAACAATTTTTTTACTTGTGCTCTATCTTGTCTTCCTTTCAACTGACGTATTTTTCTCTGAGCAATGTTCTTATTCTTATTAATCATAATCTTTCATCATCTATTATTAACATTACTTTCCATCACTAATTTAACTACTCATTTGGCACTTAATTCCTAACACTCAATACTATTGTCAATCCCCGACAGTGATGCTAAAATGTTGTTCTCGTTCGTCTCACTTATTCTACCAATACTGCCCATAATAAATCTATAAAGGGGGATTCGAATACATGGAGAGACTATCCGCATTGAGTTAAACTATTAGAGTCACATAACTAACTATCTACTGAACATTAGAGTCCAATGCACACGTACATGCTTTTCTCTAAAATACTGCCGTCCACTCTACTGGTTCTGCTATTTCGCAACTAAAGATACTTCGTGACACAATCCTCCACCAATACTCCTATTGTAATCTTCTATCTTCTTCCAAATTCAGAACAACAATTGGCAATGTTACACCATTTCCTCAGACTGCATACACCCGCTTCTTTCTCCAATCACTACAAATAATTTCTCACCTATAACGTCTCTCAAAACAAATTGTTACTCCAATATTTTCCATCGCTCAACTCTCACAGTCAATACAGCATGACACTCACATCCACAATCGAACTTCATTGACATAGCCGGTCTTCAACCTCCAATTCACCGCAAAGAACTTCACGTAACAAACAATCATAATTTCTTACTCATCCACATATATATAAATTTTTTATTTTATTACTGTACTTCATCATTGACATGGTATAATCCTTCGGAATAGAATCCGGATCCTCCATTACAATCTAACAAAAGAAAAGAGAGAGAAGTAGCACCAAGCTTATCCCGTTTCAGGACTATCATAGTCTGGCCCCAACTCCCCCGTACCAAATCGATTTATACTTGTCCCGTCTATGTTAAATGCTTCACAACCGATGGTAACTACTTTTCTTAACTTCCTCATTCATTCTGCCTTCTAAACTGGCCATTCATCGGCTTCCTGCCTATTCTTAATCCTACAAACTATGTATTGTAAATCCTAAAATTCCTACCCATTCTACACAAATTTTAATTATTAAAAAAAAAAAGACATATTCTAAATGATATTCTAATATTAAATGCACTATTAAATAAGGTCTCTTCCAAATTTAAATTCTTATATTATTAAATATATAATCTATGACAAATTACATGATAATATTAAACATATGGAGAATGAAAAAATATTAAGATTTGTTAGAATATAAATAAAAAAATTTATTTTATATGATTAATAATATAATAAATAGTAGTGCTCTATCACATATTATAGTCAAAAGAAGCATATTCTTCTTTTATAGAAGAATAAAATAAATTAAATTAAAAAAATAAACTTTAAATAATTATAGACCTATCATTTTATAAAAAATTATATAATAAGATATATGCCAAAGTGATATAAAAATATTTGTAAATAATTCTTATAAAGATCATAGTTCCAAATTTTAAAAAATCTTCCTTTTATTTTAATATATTTTATACAAAATTCTTATATTTCAAAAATCTATTAATTAAATCTTTTATATATAAGTAATATCTTCTTATATTAAAATTAGACTTTTAAAAATCTTATGATTACATATTATAGAAATTCTTATTAGAATCTTATAACTAGTTTATTTTAATCATAATTTCTTATGTTTCTTGGAAGAGACATAAGAAATGGTTTATGTTAATAGAAACCAAATCAAAAGATTTTCCATTTAAAAAATACAGTAAGGATATATCTTTGTATTATACTTTTTAATCATTTTTAGAGAGATATTGAATTTAGAAATATAAAATTTAGTAATTAAATCTAAAAGAATAAAAAATATCTCATTTCTATATAATAAAGATTAAAAAACTTTGAATCATTATTTAGATGATCATTATATTAATAATATATCAAAATAAAGATTTAGTTACTAATTTAATAAGAATAAATTATAATTTTAGTCAAGAATTTGATCTAAAAATTTTAAAAATTGATTTAATAATTTATTAAGAAAAAAAAATCACCTAAATCTTAAATCTTTACAACTATTTTAAATCTTAAATTTTAAATCAACCACCTAAATCTTAAATCTATCTATTATCAATCAAATATAAATAATTATTAATTATTTTCATCATCTAATATCTTCAAAAACTTTTCTTCTTATTATATCTCTCTTATCAATCTTTCTTCAAAATTCACCTCCAACACCTCCTCAATTTCCTTCTAATATAAAATAGTCTTTTTGTTGCATGTTTCTACCTTTGAAGTTGACCTCTCACAACCAAATTTTCTATTCTTTTTTTAAACTATTCTATTACAACCATTTCCAAGAGATTCATTCTCTACCCCTCTCACTTCCTTGCAAAATCATTATATCACCAAGTACAAAATTGAGGGATTGGTGAGGAAGTGCAAATCTTTAGGCAATACAGGAGCAGAGTGGAGATAGGTGGATTAATTTAAGTTTTAAGTAGATCAATTTAATATTATTCTTTATTGATATTATTTATAAAAGTTATTTTAAACTTCTTTAAAAAGTTATTTTAAATGGAAATAGAAAAATGATCAAAAATTTAACAAATTATTGGGCATGTCAATTAGAAATATTAATTTAATCAATTTAATATATAAGTATTGTAGACAATATTTTAAAAAAATATGCAAGCCCAAATATTCTTTTTTATTATATATATTGAACTCTTTATAGAAACAAACCAATTTTTTTTATTAATTTTAAAAATACATGTGAGGTTGCAAAAGAATTGAATTATATCATTCTTTTATAAAATAATATTCTATTCAAATAAATAAAGAATTTGGAAAGCCTTTCTATAAAAATAAGCTATATTTTCTACTAAAATTCTATCCAAACTTTTAAAAAATGTGTAATATAGATACTTGTTTGGAAGCTATGCATTTGGAATATTTTGATTTAAAGAAATACATTGATTTTAAAACAACGATAAATACAATTCTAAGATTGTCAGACAATATATGAGTGGTTAAAAGAAAATTAGGCATTAAAAAAAAGAATAAAAATCTATTGAAACAACAAAACTTCCTATAATGGTCAAATTTAATATTCATTAGAGAAGACATAGATAAGTAAGTTGCAAGCCACTTTTTACTATACCCTGTCATCCTAGATTTATTTTAGTAAGAAATATTATATCCTAGACAATCTTGTTCTTTTTTCCCTTATCAATTAACATAAGGAATATATTCTATTTTTTTCAAAAAAGTTCAATTTTTAAAAAATATATTTAAAAACACAATACAAAATTTTCAATGTATTGGTGATTTTATTATTATGTTAGAATATCATTTTCATGTACTGCAAATATAACAAAATAAGTTGGTTTGTTTAGACAACTGTGTATCATAATTTGAATAAATAAATAAATAAATATATATATATATATATATGTGTGTGTGTATATATAGATTTACATACGTATATTCATATTTACACACATGCATGTTTGGTGATGATGACATGGCCACATTGGATTTGGTGTTGTGAGGGAGCCACACCAAACCCTATGTTCCAATCATCATTCCTGTCTCACCATTAATAATCACAAGGAAAAAAACATCCATAGATTGAACCCCACCAAGTGGCAGTCACCCATGCATCCATGCCCCAGGACTGTGTGGACCAGTGGGTCCTGAGCCAGGGACAAGATTAGGTTCAGTTGTGGACCTCACCACCCAAAGCCCAATGGCATGCCAGTTCAAAGGTGCATGGGTGGGGATGCTCTATGAACATGCTTTTCATGAAATACCCACCTCCTGAAACTTCAATGCAGACCATCTATATTTATCAGAAAATAGAACAAACAATTAGGATGAAATAGAAGGATACTACAAAAATTATTTAAATGCTTCTCTGTGTGTGTGTGTGCACAAACACATGTACATACACACACACACACACAGGTATGTATGTATATATATATTTATATTATCATCATGTTCATCTTCTGAGCAGTATGTCCTTTCCACACAGACTGGGTCTCCAAGTTGTAGCTGTGGAATCAAATCAAACCCTATATAAGAATCATAGAAGAAAAACACCCAAGCAATTAACCCACAAACAAACAAAACAAACAATGAATGAATAAATGAACATTTGAAAAGGGACATATGGATGAATGTACACAGTAGTTTCTTTTCTGGGCAATAGGTAAACTGGTTCATTCATAGCAGCTCTATTCAGCTTCTATGTGATCACAACATCCCCCACATAGAAGGTATTTATTTATTTATATATTTTTTTGTTACATAGTTTTATTTTGCTACTTTATTGTTGCGTGCACTGCCCTATGCATGAGTTAAAAAACCCCACCCCATTCATGGAGCCGTGTTGCTGTTGTTGTTGTTGACCCCATATGCTGGGGTGGAGGCAGGCAAGGATGGGCAGTTGGGCAGGCATGTGGGTGGAGTTTACTTTTTGGACTGTGCAAAAGCATAGTCCACATATCCATCCACATCCATTACAATATACCAACATCATCCAGAACTGAATGGACCTGAGGGTAGAAGTCTCCTTTCACCACCTCCCAAGGCTCAGCTGTAGCAGCAACAACATGATGAATCCAACACCCCAGTAGTAAAATGAAAAAAACGAAAAAATAAAAAAATAAAGATTGTGAAAGGTGTAAATAATAAAAGTGGCCCAACTTCATACCAATTGGGAGGACCAGAATAATTGAAAAGTGATGACAAAAGGAAGTGCAGCACTTTCCACTGGGACAGTCCCCTGAGACTGGGCTGGATGATTTTGGAGGAGGGGGGTGGGGGATATCCATGCACAGTCTGCTGTGCTGCACACTGTATCACAGAAACACATGGGCTTTGTTGTAATAAATGACTTTGTAGACTACTCGTGCTTAAAATGGATGAGTATATTTATACATATAATTGGATTGGGAAGCAACCACAGGCCTAGGAGGTGTTTTGATTGAACTGGAAGTAGCTACAGTGAGATGGATGTTGGAGTCTGTACTGCAGGATAGGGAAAAAACAGATGGGCAGGAATAAAAGAAACGAAACAGAACAAAACAAAAAAAGAAAAGGGATGATGATGATCCTACTTTACTTGATTTGATCTCATCACACAATACTGCGGGCAATACAATAAACGATTTTTGGTTGAGTGCAGTTGAGTCCACACACCTGAATCCGAATAAATGGATGAATGGATTTGCATGGGGGACTGCCAGATATGGATGAAACAATGCGCTTGAGTAGGAGGGGGAGGAGGAGGAGTATGTATATGTTCACGTAATATGAGAGAACAGCATGACAAAGCTCTCGATAAGGGGGAGCTGGAAACAGGGGCTTGGGCAACGAAGGAGCGAGGAAAGGGAGCATGAGTCGCCAGGGATAGCCATGTAAAGCACGTGCGAGTTCCCTTGCCCCCAGCTGCCCCGTCTCGCCCAGCCCGTCCCCTGCCCGCGCCCGGCCTCCAGCCTATGGCACAAGCATCGAGAGCATGCGCATGGAGAATTGAACAGGGACACAGGGACGGAGGGAGGAGGACGGCACTCTACCAGGATAGCGAGCGAGCCCAATCGCAACAAGAAGAAGACCAGCAGCATCAGCTCCGCCATTCCATCAATCTCATGTGTCTCGTTGCACAGCCTGATGGACTCCCAGACCCACCCACAATTCTCGTAGAATAGAAAGCGAGAGAGAGAGAGAGAGAGAGAGAAGAGAACAAGAGCAAGAGAGATAAACGCAGAGCGCATTCTTTGTGTCTACCTCCGACCATGGCACTTTGCGGACCCAATCTTGGAAGGGTGGGCTATTTCGCTTTGTCGTCTTCCCTCGCTACCAATGCCTTGTTATATATTCTCTGGCCGGTTATTCGGGTGTAGTTTCACTCTCGGGGAGCTCGCACGCGCCTTGGGTTTGTAGCTTGGTGTTGGAACTTGAGAAGACGAATCTGTGTTCGGGTTCGAGTTTGTTTGTTTTGGCTGAGTTCGGCAGCTGGATGGTGTTATTAGGGATCGAGTCCTGCAGATGAGGCGTTATTCTTTCGATTTTGTTTTTTTGTATTTAGTTTATTTTTAAACAGTTTTTTGGGATTTTGCTATAGTGTGAATGTAGAGGTGTAGAAGCTTAGCGTGGTGGGTGTCTATCCTTCATGACGGGGTGCAACGGGAGGAAGAAGCTTTGAGGCGCAGTGACAAATACGGTGGCGAGGGGGAGGAGGGAGTAGACGTGGGGATTTAGCAGGAAGAAACGAGCCTTCGATCTGTGAGGTGAAGCAGATTGTTGATTTGGTTGTTCGGGGTGGCAGTAGCAGTGCTTAGAAAGATAGGTAGTTCATTAGGGAGCCATGGCTAGAGAGCCGGTTGCTGTGAACTACATGGGAGTCGGTGGTGCCCCCGCGAGTAGCCCTGATGGCAGTGAGGAGCGAGTGCGTCTTGCGAGGCCCATTCCTACTGTTCCTGATAATCGCGCGGGCCACTTTAGGAGATCGCCTGCTCCGGAAGTTGGTCGAGACAATAGCCCATTTGTGCATCATGGTGATTTCTCTACCATTGATACTTATTCTTCCACTTCCTTTCTAACCTTCCATTCTCTGAGCTCCATTTTGAGCGCATTTAAATGTTTGGGTGTATTTAAGTACTTTCACATAGGCGGGTATTATGGCACCGGTGTAACTGGAGTGAGTTCAAGGGTGAGCTGTTAGGGTCCTTCGATGACCGTCTGCGTTTTCTTGCGCAGCCGACGTGAACCCTGGTCCTTTTTCTCGTTTTTCTCTTTTACTAACCTTAGGTATATAATATAATGGCCTTTGGTTCAGTATTTGTTTGAAACAGCGGGAAGCAACATAATGCTTGTGTCGTATAAATGCCTTATGTTGTACACCGGATAAGTTTTAATGGCTTGAAGTGAATGCACGAGTGTCATACTAACGATGGCATTATTCAGTCTTTTCAAAGATCTGGTAATGATAATGAGATGAAGTTGGTGGCGAGGGAATTTTAATGTATTGAAGTTACCAAACCAGTGGACATTAACTTGCGTTTGACACCGTTTCCTAAGCCTTTTTCGCTTCTTTGAACAGGCCTCCGTCAGCAAGCCTGGAACAGAGTTCAGGTTGCAGCAAGATTTCAACTGGGAAATTCTAACAAGGTTGTCGTATCTCCTAAGAAGGAGAAAGAGACGACAGATGGCCCTTTGAATGGTCATCCCCAGTTCTTGTCACAGTGGGATAATTCAGCACCTGCAAGCCCGTCCCATCATCTTGTAAGTCGGTGTTGAACTGCCTCTGATTCGTAATATTATTATAATTAGCAAGGTAGCATGTGATTCGATTTCTTACCAAGCACTGAATTATCTTGAAACCATGGCAGGGGAGCTCCGCAAACCGATATGACGCGTTTCTGCGGATGCAACAATCTGAAAAGGTGACGGCCACATATGGTAGTCATCATCAAGCGCTGAAGGGTATGCAGAACGAAGGTGGACGGACCTCACCGTTCAGAGATGAAGCACAACGAGGTGTTCAACCGTCGGACCATGCTACGCAGCCGCACCCACCTTCAAGCCAAGGCGGCTTTGGGACTTCAACACCATTTTATGCTAGGTCGAACTCTGGGGTTGTGGAGAGTGGAGCTGCCATGGCTGGGAAGAAGCTACCATTTCAGCATCCAATTCAATCAGGAAACCTACCCAGGTATTCTTGGGCAAGTTTCTTCTGTTGCTTCAAGCATGTTTAGTTTAGTTTTTTAATCTATTTACTTACATGTCAATTATCGTCTCTAAGTAACATGTTCCCATCTTTTGAACGTTACAGACCTGGTGGACTTGGTAAGCAGCCTCGCACAGCACAACTCACCATTTTCTATGCCGGCATGGTTAACGTCTACGATGATGTACCTTTTGATAAGGTGAGAATTGGTTTTTTTTTACTACTCTACTCATCTGTTATTGTACAACAACACAAGAAGACATATGTCTATACATGTGACTTATTTTGTGATTGGATTGGATATTGTGGTGCAGGCTCAAGCTATCACGCTTTTAGCGGGCAGTGGAAACACGTGGTCTTCGAACTTCATGAACCCTCCACAGGCTGGAAGTGCCACTTCTGGACGTACTTTTTCTACTCCCACGGCAGTGCCTCCGTCCACACCTTCCACACCAGGGTCACCTGCTCCGCAAGCTTCCACCACTTCGGCACCCGCGCCGCCACGTCCTTTGCTGCCAGGAGTGGTGTTTTCGAATGTCCTGCAACCTCCGATCCACAATTGTACTACTTCTTGCCCGTCCCTTTTTCTAATTTTTGCTTCTTAATCTCAAAAAAATTCTCTTATTTTAGTTTAATTTGATTTAATTTTTCAAAATAATGATTCGAGGTTATCTTTATGTTAGCGGGCTGTAACCGGCTGATTTTGTGATGTGCAGTTGAGCTGCCGCAGGCTAGGAAGGCGTCACTGGCTCGATTTCTTGAGAAGAGAAAGGACCGAGTAAAGAAAGTTGTTAAGGAAGAGGAAGATGCATCTCCTCCTCGTGGCAACTCTGAAGGTCCTTCAGTTGGCAAGCCACCATCAAGGTCACCCTCACCATCTCCAGCGGTCTCCAGGTCCATGGACCATTTATCGTCTCCGGGTCGGGTTGAGCATCAGGCAGGTACATCCAGTTGCAGTGAGCGAAGCTCTCCATCTAATCCTAGACCTCCGCAAACACCTCCAAGTCAAAGTCTGTCTGAGGAGAGGAGCGCTGGGACTCCGAATAGAAGAGATTTTGGACTAGATCACGAATCGAATAAGCGAGCTCGCAATGGGAAGTCACCGTGCAGGCTTTCTGGCGAAAGTGCAGCTGATCACATTGTGGACGACGATTCATCCCCCCATAGATAGTATTCTGTAATTGATTTGCGCTCAAATCTCGAGTTGTAACGACTATCTCATCAGTTTTAGCTTGCTACCGTACTAGAAATCCTGGAACATACTTGTAAATTCACCCCTGGTTGAGTCGCGAGATGGTGAGGTACGATGAATATCAGCAGGAACCTGGAGGTTGAGCTGGAGCTTTAGAAAATTAATTTCACGCCCGGCCACGTCAGTGAAACACCATCCTGCTGGCGTTCCGGTATCTGTTCAGAATCACCAGTCTCGTAGAAATTTTTATTTGATTGAAATGTAAAGATAATGTGATAAAACCCAATTCTACAGGACTCTGTTGTTCTCAAAAGAAGTATAATCGAGATAATCTTAATGGTAATATCTGCATTGTGGTCACTAGCTCAGTTTCCTGGTAACCAGATGGAATTGTGTTCTTTATCAATATTGAGATGGTTTGTGTGAACCAAGGTGACCGTCAGAATGTTGGAAAGGAGTTTTTTTTTAAAAAAGACCATGGCTGTCCCTTCACGCTTACTGCATGTATGCCACCTGCATGTACAGCACAGCGTACAAGTTTCTTACAGGTACTTTGGGCAACGTGGTGCGACCCAAACATATTCTGAAATTGTTCACCACGTGCAGAGAGCGAATCGGAGACAGTGCCGACCCTAAAATCTGTTGTGGAATAAAGAATGGCGGGGAGGGCCCCACCATCGAAGAAAGCACATGACAGAAGAAGAATTATATGTGTTATTCTAACCAGCTGTCGTGTGCGAAAGCTGGAGTAGGTACAACACAGGAATGAGCTGCCAAGGCCCCACACGCTTTGCGCTTTAGGCTTTGGAAATAGACCTCGTTGGATAAACTGTTTGAGCCGGTAACTGCGAATTGCCGACGGCAGCGTGGCACGATTCTGCTGTGAGATTAACGTCTGGTACAATCAATCCCTCTCGCTCTTTCTCTCTCTCATATTATTTGCCACTTGCTGGATTGTAAAGTAGCCAATCATGTGCAAGCAACCAGAATGGGCTGTAGCCGTATAGGTACCCCTGTCGAATTGTTTATAAATGATTTGTGTGTGTGTGTTTTTTTAAACCCCAAACTCTCAACCCTATCTAATTATTTATAGATGATTTTGTGGTTTTTTTTAAAACCCCAAACTCTTAACCCTGCACCCCTCCTACCAATATTTTAGAGACTCCCAACAATTGGTTGCCCGTCAGCTACCTGACATCTATGTCTGCAGACACTCATGGATGACGGACGGATGAAGTAAAGACGTCAGATTGTGAGCTAGGTCCCTGTTCTGCTAAATCGACCACAATGGAGGACTACTTGTAATTACCAAAAGTTGAATAAACAATGAAAGAAGAAGTAAGAAGACGAAAGAATCTATAATTATATCAGAGATTAAAGTATTTTTATTTTCAAAAATAATTTTTTACTGTTAGTAACCAACTTCAAAAGAATAAAGTTTTAGAACAATGTTGAAGAGGAATCAAGTATTCCTTACAGCGTTTTACAAAAATTGTGTGCCTAATGTTAAAAAAACTCTCATCTATACTGAATGTAAAAGAGTATGAATAGAAGTTTTACTCTTTGAATATCATCCAACGTCTTAGTTCACAGAAAAGACTGTATTTCAAAGAGATTGATGATTTCTTAAGTCGATTTGATTCAAACCATTGTTAACCATCGCCTAAATATATACGTTGATGTGAAATTTTCTTGTGTTATCAATATATGAATGGTATTGAAACGCTGTGTATAAAATATATACAAATTCAACAAAACTAATAGTGTTGTGCTAACATGGTAATTTCCATAACGTCAGCCAATAAAATGATAGTTTGTTATTGCTCCATTCTTTGCGTTTATGTTGAATTTGTATGTTATTGCTCCATTCTTTGCGTTTATGTGTATGTATATATATATATATATATATATAGATTTTTCTGAAAGCAATAGACGAAGGAAAAAGAAAAACGTAGGGTCCTATAAGTTTATTACTCTCTAATATGGATTTCAAACCCCACTTCTTAGTCTTCATATGTTAGAAGAGGTGCGAAGCATCAGCCATGACCAGACACTGCCCAGTTCCCTTTCTTTAGTGATGAAATGGAACCGAAAGTATTCAATCATGAGGCATCGAAGCATACAGAGGGAGCTCTGTTGTGGGATCATAACTTCTGCTACAGCAACGAACTACAACAGTGAACATCTTCCCCTTCCTTTCGTTAGCAGTTTCAAGGTGAGACTCGCAAGCCAGAAAAAGAAAGGATACCAACATATAAATCCCTCCAGAGACCTAGACTTCCATCAATAACCCAGCTTCCGTACTCCTAGTCGACTCCTGTTTTTAGTTTTTAAAATAATGGTAATACTTGCTTGCTTGCGGAAGTTAGGGTAGCGCAACTTACCTGACGGGCAAAAGCAGGTGAGTGCAAACCGTAAATCATCACTAAGGTGGGACGAGAATCTTTTATTTCTTTACAAAGTGGGGGCTTTGCTTGATTTTTACCACCCTCCTCGCAAATCAGCGGAGGCGAGCAAATACTGCTCACCAGGACGCGCATACAGACAGCCTTCTTCAAATCTGGAGGTTGTTTCTCTGGATGCCCTAAAATATTAGAAATAAAACATAGCCACACGCAATACATACATACATATAGTTAAATTAAAGATATGTATGTATATATATATATATATATATATAAAAGTGGGGTGCCTGGAAAAGTCAACATGGCCTTCTACTCCGTGCCTAGGCAAGAGGCTGCTGATGGTGGCCACTGTTGATGCCGTAGGCTTGGATGTCCGGGGAACGCAGCACTGCTCCACACACGCAGAAGAAGAAGAAGATGTTCTTTCCTCACGTTTTTTTTTTTTAATTATCACAACTCCCCCTCGCTTTAATTCTTCAGTGCTGAGTACAGGGACGGATGAAGCTGTTGGAAGCGGACCACTGCTCCGGTGTGGAAGATCAACGAGTTTTTGTCCTTTATTTCTTTTTCAATTCTTTTTTGACGCGAAGATCAACGAGTTTCAATGCCACTGTGGAGATCAAAGACTGGATTCATGAGTTTCACGGAAGGAAGGAATCAGCGGGGCGGTCTTCGGCACTGTCAAAGATTTCTCCCACCCTCACCCCACTACCCCCCACCACCCCCCACCACAACCGCCCTGCCATTCAATTCTTCCGTTCTGGATCGAAGACCAGATCATGCCCACTGCTCCCATCTCTCTCCCACTCTCATTCTCCGCTTGATTGAGCTGGCTTTCATTTACTTGATGTGTCGTGGAGACCTCGTGGCGAGGCGTGTTCGCACCTAAATGACCAGGGCCACGGGGCTATCATTTTTGTGTAGTGCATTGACATAGTATGAGACCCTTACGGACCGACTAGTTCAATTCTTGCAACAACTTGTGCAATTCTTTACGTAGGTATAATTTTACACGTTCGGAAAACAAGTCAAGGCTTGATTTTCAACTACAAGTGTTGGTACTGGTACGGCGATGAAACCACCGAAAAGAGTTTTTGTTTTGTAAAAGTGAATTTCTTTCGGTATCTACTTTCGGTATCTACTTTCGGTATCTACTTTCTTTGTTTATTCAGAGGAAACATTCGAAATTGTTTGGATTATGGTGTGAATGGAGCCAGATAATCAAATCAGGCAATCAACCAGCTCATGAAAAAGGTGACAACGAAACTCCAAACAAGCTCCATATAGAGCCAGGTTGGGCCTTATCAGCGGAACCTTCTTTTTTATTTTGTCCCGAGGCAGACAAAGCGATTGATGTCTCTGCCGGAGAAAAGCAGCAATGCCAGGGCAAGTCATCACCGCATTCTTTTATGAAAACGAAAGCTTACGAGGTTACCTTTTTCTCGAAGACTAATCCTAGCGGTGAGGACGACGATCACCAGGCTCCCTCGCACCAGCGACGGACCCAAATGAACGATCAGACGGGCGAGAGACCGAGAATATCCAGGAGACCACATTCACGGAGGCGTCAAGGCCTGCAACGTGGGTCCCATTCCGAGAAGAGGGGGTCAAAAGGTCGATAGTAAGTTTCCGAAGCCATCAAGCATCATCGATGACCAGCGTTTTAGGAAAACAACAAAAAGACTCACAGGGCACGTCGCGGAGTTCAAATCCGTCCTGCAAGTATCCTTGCGTTCCTGGACATTGGCTTCAACTTAAATACAGACCCAGTCTACACCACATGGTGAGGGAGCTGCCCAATGGCACTGACAAGGCAGTTGGGGCCTCGTAGGTTTGAGAGATCTGGTCAAAACTGAGATGAGGCCAGGAGCTTCCAGGAAGGACATCGCGGCGGACACACAATCATTGTCCGCATTCATACATGCAAGCAGGGAAATAGTAGCAGAATGTGAGCGACGAAGGGAGAGAGAGGGGGAGTTGTATACAGAGAGGCTGTCTCTTGTGCCCCCTCTTGTGCCCTTGCGGTGATATCCTGCTTTATTCTAGTATGTGCCACCCTGGTTTGTGGCATTGCAGGGTTGTGACCCCATCTCTTGCACCGCTTTACACCCCCAACTGGACGCCATCAAAGTCCCTCCTTCCTCGCAACACACCCTTAGCCTATTTGTTGATTCCTTCTTCTTTTCCTTTTTCTTTAAAAAACACAGCAACAAAAAAAAACCGTGTTGGTTTCTTAATATTTACTTTTTGTGACTGGGACACGACGGACGATGTGGAAGTCGGACGTCATCAGTACGAATTTCGTCGCGAAGAGTGAGACCATGTTCAACGCTTTTGGTTTCTTGTAATGAGAATTGTTCAAATGAGGATTTTTTTTATCCCATCGGCTCTTCGATGTGTGTACGGATTTTTATTTTATTGATCTGTTTTAACATTGTTCACATTCTTTGAGATTTTAGTGATATTTTTGGAGATATTTGAAATCTATTTGAATTTTACCCTGTCTGTTAGGCTAAATCCTCATATAACTTCTAACTTTTAGCATATTCAATTCTTGCTCTACCAAAGCTTTTTATTTTAATTTTTTATTTTTTATTCATTCTATCTTTTATTGTTGGTTTGTTGTGTTGTTTGGATCCTTATCCTTTCTTGGATGTATGGATAGAGTAATTCATCAATCTTAAGTTTATATTTTTGTTGTATTTCAAATCTTAAAAATTTAAGTTGGTCTTCAAAAATCTATTGTTTTCACATTATTATTATTATTATTATTATTATATTGTGTCTCCTTTAGTGGGGCTTTACAACAGCACCTTCAACTTTAACCATGAGTCAACTTTAGTTATGAACTTAAATAATATCTCTTTTAACTCCCTTCTACTTTTAATAAATAAATAAATAAATAAACACACATACACACACACACACACACACACACACATATATATATATACATATACACATACATACACACATTTTTTTTCCTTGATCCCAATTAGAATCTATTATAATTTGGCTTCTTTAGCACTCAATTATTAAAATCAATTATTAAAAGAAATATTTTATGAATAAAACAAATAATAATTTTTTTCTTTTAGATTTGTCTCCCTTTTAAAAGACTTAGATTGGTGCAATTTTTAAGATTTTCTGAACCAAATTAATACTAAAAGATCTAAATGATTATTTTTGCTTGTTGTTAACTATGAAGAAAAAATATTTGGTACACTATTCTTTTATTCCTTTTAATTATTTTCCTACCTTTTGCCACTTGATATAAACACATGTAAATTAGTTATTTAAATTCAATACAATGACAAGGTCTTCAATAGCTCTTATATTTCCAATGATCTGTTTAATAATATTTATTAAATATAGTAAGCTGTAATGGCTTAAAATAAAAATAAAAATACTTTAAAACCATTATAAAAAAGGTTACTTAATATAAATATTTAATTAATTTTTGAATCAATATAAAATTATTTATATATATATATATATATATATATATTTATCTTTGGCAAGTAGGCATGTAAATAAAAAACATGTTATTGGACTTGATGCAATAAGCTAAGATTTCTAAAAAGTCACGTGTTGGAATAAGAATTAGATTTAAAGAAAAGTATTATTGATATTTGGTAAGCAACAAATATTAAAAGAAATAATTTAAAAGATCTTGTGGTTATTTCTTATTAGATTGTCCCTATGGTTTTAACATAATGCATTAAAAAAATTAATTGGCATATTTTATTAAAAATACTATTTATATTATTATTGATTTTATATTACTATTATTAAAATAAAAAATATCTAAAAACTAGATATTAAGAGAAAAAAATCAAATCTAAATTTAATTTTTTAAAAAAACTTTTATAAAAGAACAGTATTTATTATATAGTAATTGAAATTTTTTTCAAGGCTTTTAATTTTAAGTAAGAAAGACTAATATCAAAAAAGAATGAATTTTTTAATTTAGTTTTATAAAAAATTTCTAAGAAATTTTTTTAATTATTTTCTAAGCTATATTATGGAAAATATTTGAAACATCTAAAAAATTTAAAATTTTATATTAATAATACTAGCCATATTTAGCAATTTTATTTCAAATAACTCATTTTATTTTTGAATTAAGGTATGTATTTTGCCAATAGATTATGCTATTATATTGCTTCTAAATTATTAAAAATAAATTTTTTATAATTAATGGCTACATTATTTTATATCACTTAGTTAGATTAGGTCTTTTTGAAAAAAAAACTTATTATAGAATTAATACCAATTTTCTATTGGTCATTTCAAACTTACTTTGTACAAAATACTTATTTTTATTTTATTTTTATACGCTCTTTAAGCTTAAAGTATTTATTACAATCTCATATGCTAAATGAACAATACATATATTATTTGTTTCTTGATCTTAGATTTGTTTTATAAAAATATCTAATTTAGATTGAATTTAAGATTTAAAATTATACTTTACTTTTCTATTTAAAATAGAATAAGTAGGATTCTTAATTAAAATAAAATATAGCTTTTGTTGGCATTGAATTCATACATATTATAAAAGTTAAGAAAAAAAAATCAACAAGATGAATTAGAGAAGTAATTATTATGTTATATATTTTTATATTATTATTTTTATATTTAAATATAAAATAACATTTGAAGATTTAGTTGTTATATTTTTATATAAAGAATTTAGGATATTAATATAAATGATCTTTATATATATATATATATATAATAATAATAATTAATTTTTAAATTTTTTTTATAATTATTAGAATTTAAAAAATAAAATTTATCACAAGTTATCATTATTTTTTCATATATCCATTTAGTTATTAGCATAGTTTTTTTTTATATTTTTATCTAAAGATATTTATCTAATTTATAAAAAATTTATTTATATTAATTTTTTAGAATTTTATATTAGTCAATAAAAAAATCTCTTATATAGTTTTTTTTGATTATATTAAATTCTCTATATAATTATATCATTTATACTTGATTGGTCAATTTTTAATATTTTATATATCAAAAATATTTCTTTAAAAATATTTAATTTTGGTTATATTCAACTTATTTTCTAACTATGATAAGCAATTTAAGATAGAATAGAAATAACTTAGAGGTTTTTATTTCATATTTCTTAATTTGGTTTTATTTTATTTTATTTTATTTTATCATTTATAAACTTTCATTTTATCATTAGAGTTTTTAGTATAAGTAGCATTGTATTGATGATGTAATGCTAGTTGTGATGTTATTTAAATAGTCATTTGGTTGGTTAAGGGTGTTATATAAAATTGATTGGTGATTTAGTTTGGAATTAAAGTTATTGTTGTTTCTTATTGAGAAAAAAATAAAAATAAAGTTGATTACTTGAATAGAAGATTTCTAACTTCTTTGAGCATATATAGCTATGCAATACCTTATATTTGCTTTGTATAAATTATTATCATCTTCTTCAAGCAATATCTTAAGATTATATGCATTAGTTTTGCCAATTATTTTAAACTTATATAAAAATATTTAGAATAATCTATATTGATATTCTTACTTGATTCTTTTTAAATATATTATTTAACAAATCAAAGTCTATATTCTATTTTTATAAATAATAAATTCTATTTATTTATTTTATCGGAATTACATATCTAAAATTTTCTTAAATTTTTTTAAAAACTTTAATTATAAAGTTTATTTAGAAACTTTTGTTATAAAATATCCTTTAATAAGGAACTTGTTGAATATCAAAGTGTGACCTAGTATCCTTTGCAGCAAGTAAAATTATTGTTCCAAAGAACTCTTTCGGATTTTGCCACCAATAAACTCCACAAGCACAACAATTTTTTAAAATAAAATATTTCTTATTTCACAGTGTCCTTATCAACTTCAATCGTAGAGTTTGAGTTGTATAACAACAAATCTTCGAAACTTCCTGAGTATTTATCCAATAGAACTATTAGGATCTCCTTCAATGGGTCGATATCATCTGCCACTCATTTCCGCTTCTCCCACTTACTCAACATATTTTTTTTCCTTTGGCTTGTTGTCCTAACTCTTCATCTACTGTCCTGTTGTTTATCACCGCCATGACCCCCAATGCAATGGCAACATACAAGGTTCCATTCCGTTCCAAAGTGCTCTCCAAAAACTCAACCCATCTCCTCTCAAAATCCTAATCCAACCACAAACACTGGTTTTCTATCTAGGTCACCCAGTCCGCAACCTTCCTGGAGTAACTAACAATCACGACCAAACAAAAATGCCTGCTAAACAGATCAGGTTGCCATTAGGACTGACTGAGCAAAGAGAGAAGAAGGGTGAGGGTGCACTGAGCCAGGCAGGGTGTCCTCCATCATCGCCCCTGCCACAACCTCATCTGAGTTTTGTGGGCAGGGAAGTGCAATATTGTGTAGTGTAGTGTATGCACTGCAGACCTCCCTCCAACAGTTTGAACGGTGCTTTTTTTCGCCCAGAAGTCCATCAGATAATGAGCCTGTCGTCGCAGCAGTCCAGTGACTCCATTGATCAATGCACACTCTAAGCGGTGGGACCCCGCCCTCTTTTGCAATCAGCAAGTGCCTGATTCTTGAATCCACAGCCTTTTTGCCCCCTTTGATTGAGTTTCTGAGCGGTGACCTTCACATGCATTATTCATCGTTTGGAATGAATGAGAAGGACTTCTGCGGTGGAGGATCCCTGGCACTAGCATCACGTGATGAATAGAGGGGCGTAGGGGTGCCGTCGAGTAGGGCAATGATACACCCCCAAATTTAATCGCGAACAAACTGTGTGGCCAGGAAAGAGTTATCTCATTTGCAGCATGTTTCTTCGACAGCGGATGCGTGTGTCGACATGGTGACTTGGATTTTGCAGAAACTCGAGGGAGAGGATAAGTTGCAGTGAGATTAGCCACGTGGTGGGTCTGGTGCCTCCAGGCACCCGTCGCCGTGCGGCAGCACTTCCCTGACCCGCAGAATCCAGTGTTGTTCAGATAACTTGTCGTTGACATCCTCCGGGCAGATTAATTGTGTGTTAACAAAAAGATTTAGTCTAGATCTCCGGAGTTGCTGCGTTTCCTGTGAAGCATGCAAATGGAGCCGTACAAAGATCACCTCCAGTTGGGAAAATGCGCGTGCTTACTCAGAACATGGGAAAGCTGAACTTAATCGCTGAGAATGATCTCCTGCTTGTGGCGACCAAGCAAAACCAGTTCAGCCAGATGGCAAAAAAATTAAACCCGCTCCTTTGGCAGAAAAAAAGAGTGTGTCACAATGGCTCGACGAAAGTATCTAGTCGATGTCAATCTGTGCAGCTGCCTCTTCACCAATGGATCTGAGGAAAAAGTGTGCCATCCTTTTCACGCGCCTCGGCACCTTCCGTGACGACCATGTCAGAAAATTCCACATCATGGGCACGTATCCTTGGGGCCAAAAAACAACAGGGCTTTTCAGATGATAGAGTCTAGACAACCGGATGCTTCGCATGCTCATCACACTCTCTTGGAAACAAACAAACAAACAAACATACAAAAAAAAAAAAAAAAAAAAAAAAAAAACACTAAGGCAACATACAAAAAAAAAAAAAAAAACAGAGCATTCCCTTCAGAAGAGTTATGCCACTGCTGCCTCAATTATTCAACGAAACGGAACCTTCCTTGACCGTCGCCACGAGTCAACATCGTTCCGGTATCTGAGCCCACGTCGGCGATGCCGAAGCATTGACAACAGTGTTCCATGCACCAGCATTTAATGCTACTGAGATCCTTCTTGTCATGAAGATCATGAAGAAAGATGACGATCATTAGTCACTATATTCATTGCTTTTTCTCAACACAACACGGCATGTTTCACAATTTTGGGTGTTTTTTCTCATCTAGTTTTTGATTTCTATGCTGACTTTTCTGTTCACACTGTGTGGAATAATGATGTGTACAGTGGTTGTGAACTTATTTTAGTAGGTAGTATCTGAACATGTGTTTGTTCTTCTATTGCTTTTGAGTTGGTTAGACTTTTTTTTTTTTGTTTTTTTGTTTGTTTGTTTGTGTGTGTGTGTGTGTGTGTGTTGTGTTTTTGTGTGCAATAATTGATAAATTAATTTAGCTCATTAAATTGCTTGAACTTGAAGAATTTAATAATGCTGAAAAATATTATTTTCAAGATGTTAAAGAACTCCAATTTCAATTATAGAAGGAATATTTAAAGACGTGAGTTTTTTGGGATTCTTATACAAACTTTGAATAAATTTAAAAATTATATTTATATTTTTAAGATGTTTAATACACGTGCTATATAGCTAAATGGCAAAGATATAGCTGCACTACTACTACAACTTATTAAAAAAAATTGTTGTATAAAATTTGAATATTTTTTAAAATAAAAAAATTTAAAGAATAAAACAAGCAATATATATTGATTTGGCTAAGATAATACTATACAAAAGCTACAATGCTATAATAAAAGATATTACAAATGCTTAATATACATACATACAATTATGCCTCCTTAAGCCAATCTTCCATAACTTAATATCTTTTTTGATATTGCTTTCCATCCACCAACTTAGTTCTATAGTTATAAGTCAATATTTCTAATTTCTAATATTTGATATCCCAAATAGTAATTATCAAGTAAAAAAAATAATCTTTTTTAAGAAAGATGATAGATTTTATTTTATAAACTAATTATCTAGAGTGAGTTGTTTAATTTTGGAAGCATTAATATCATGTTGTATACTTTATAAGACTTAATGTGTCATAAAATGGATCAAGGAGCATTGTCGTGGTAGAAAGAATTTGCCTCAAGAAAGCATTGAGCTTTTGGCAACTAGTAATTATTCAACCAAGATCCAAAATAATAAAACCTCTAAATTTATATAAAAGTCTTCTTCATAGGGATATTATATCTAATACATAAATCTTACTTCCATAAAATATTTAAAATATAACAAAATAATCTAAAATCTTCATTCATCAATAGAAAGAATTTTTTTCTGAACTCTAATAATCTATAACTTTAAATCTAATTGTCCAAATTTACTTAAAATTTATACAAAGTACTAATATATTCTTAACAACTACCATAATAAATTTTAACTATTGATTTGTTACCAATCTTTAGATATTCCCAAAATCCTAATAATAGCTTTAAACTCTTATTTACAAATACTTACATACTAAATTCTTCATATCTCACAAATTAAAAGTCTAAATGCTATGAAACTTTGATATATAGTTTTTTAACATAATAATACATCTTTTTAGAAATTTTTAGATAAAAATTCATCTAAAAACTCAAGATATGATAGAAATCATCATTATCAATAAATTGGTCTATTTATTGCCTTGGAATTTGATCTGCTATCTTTGACTTCCAATATCTTCTTCTTTAAAATTCCAAATATAGCAATTCTTTCATATTAGATGTAGATCTTAAAATCTTCTTTCTAATAGCACTTTCTAATCTTCAAAAGCTCTTTTATAACTTCTTGTATCTTTAAAAGAATGATAGTATATATGATTTGTATACCTTAATTCAAGTGCCTACTCCTCTCTCATAAAAATTTTAAATATCTTGATTCTTACATCAAAATTATAGTAAAAAAACAAGCTTTCTAATCCTAGTCTTTGATTTTCAAATGCCTTCCTTAAAATTACCAAAATTCTTATTTTTGTTGCAAATAACCTCCTCAAAGTCTATTGGGCATGACTATTGACTAATAAGAATGAAAAGCTTCACCTCCTGCCTTCATTCATCCATATTTTATCTTCATGCTTCCAAATAAGCTTCTTAGTAGTTTGATTCTTCATTTTTGGCCTTCAATCTCCTCTCAAGGCTTTATGTTAAATATTTAAGTCTTATATAATTTAAATGCCATAGCCAAACTAAGCAAAAAAAAACCAAAATAAAGCTTCTTATATCAATTCCTTTAAATACTTTACTGTCCATTCTAATATATATTAGAACTTATGAATATATTATATATTTTGATTAATTTTTATATATTATAAGCAATTATAGTATGATAACATGATGGCATGATTAAAGATAATAAATTTTTCCTAGATTAAAAATTCAACTTCAAAGTTTTCTCTATGATCTCAATTTATCTTCTTTTTTATTTTGTCTTTTGGTACACCCAGTACTAATAGCTTCTTTTCCACCAATTCTATATGTGATGCATAAGCTTCTTCAATAAGATTAAGGAGGGTATTTATTGATATAAGATTTTTTATGCAAAATATATTAATCATGACCAAAATATCTTCTTTAATAGCTTGTTTATTTGCAATATTCATTGGTCCTAATAAATGGCTTCTACTTTATTATCGGTGCCTTTGCCAAATAGTTTAGTGTGCAAAAAACAATTGGTAATTATAATTATGAAGATCTTGTTTCTAGTGGTTTTGGTCGACTTTGTCATAATAAGTTGATCAACTTTGTAGATGTTATCCTTATCAACCTAGTCGTTGTCAAGTGCATATTACAATTGGAAGTGACAATAGCACCATTTGAAGATAATAATGATACATTGGTATCTATGGATTGGATCTTAGTGGTTGTATTTAAAGGTAGTATGAATAAATCGATATTGGCGAGGACAAGATTACCAATGCCATACAAATGTGCATTGTCTAAGAAGAGTATATGATGATTAATTGTCCATATTTTCTTATCCAAGCTTTCTAATCATTTGTAAAAAATGAGACTAGTCATCTAAGCCTTTTAGTTGTAGCAATAACAAAAATCAAGTTGCTCACTATTTCTTTTTTAGAAGCAATATAGCTTATTGGGGTGGCCAATAATCAATGGCTTTAATTTGTTAAATCTAGCTATATTAATTATAAATACCATGGTAAAATATATTTTATCATTTTTTGATCTTTCAATCTAATACTACAAGATGATGCAATTTGACATCATTTAATAGATGAATTCATTTTCATCTATATTATAAATATCTTGGATGGTGTAAGTTAATATCTTTGCTTATAGGCTTGAGAGTTGATTAGTAATAGTAGGATTATTAGCAAAGCTGCTTTTTCATGTGACTTGTACTTTTTTAAGCTATGACATTACTAAAATTTTTGCAGCTAATTATTAGAAAAGGTTGGTATATTGTTATATAATCCTAATAATATAACAAGAAGTCTAATATTTTTTTTAATTAGATCAATTAAAATACTAATGTGGCAAGTCTTACATTAAAGTATTCAAAGTGTTAGTACTTCATTAAGTTATAAATTGGCAACAATGTATTGCCTTATAATATTAAACTTGGTATGATTAATATTTTTAAATGACTCTTGTTTGGCTAAGATGGTGATATTTTTTCTATGGGAAGGTACTTTTGAAAAATTAATTATCTTTTTGGCTGAAACGCAAAGCAACTACTGCCTTATTAAAGGCTTAACTTAATTATATTGGGAAAGTTTTTATTTCTAGGTATTTGCTATTGTCATAAGTAAGCACCTTGTAGAACTTATATTACTTAGGAATGAAATTATGGCAAGTAAATAATCTTAAAATTTGAGTAAACAACTTGTAGTTTTATAAATATATTTAATTTTATTAATATTACAAGTAAAAAAGTCATAAATATAATCACATCAAAAAACATCTTCAAAGGATTTTTTTCCAAAATTGTGGACTTACAATAAGATCAAATTAATACAATTTAATACAAACATAATTTAGATATTCTAATACAAATAAAAAATATGTTCTTTGATTCAAAGAACAATGATAATAATAAGAGAGGTGTTTGTGAAATTTAAATAATAATAATAATAATAATAATCATAATAGTAATTGAGATTTTTCATATAAGATTTATATTTATAATTATTATAATTGAAAAAAAATAAAAAATAAAATCTACCTTCTATATTAAATTATTTAAGCAAAGAAATACCAAAGCCTTTGAATAATTATAATTTATACTAAGTTGTTATAATATATAATATTAAGTGCCAATTCATGTTGGATTAATATTATATTAGATTAATTTATGTTTTATTAGTCTATTTTATGTTTTTGGATTTTTCATCTATTTTACTATTTTTCATATGATATATGATTTCATCTATCCAAAATTTGAGGCTATAGTTGTCAAAGACACAAGAATACATAATAAGAGATTTGAATTAGAAAGATGTTTCAAGAAGAAATCAATAAGGACTTGAATTATCTAGATGAGTACATAAACAACACTAAGAAAGATAAGCTAGAAATTCCAAAAGATGTATTGTTGAGACTAAAGAACTCTTTAGTCTTGATTCCAATATATATCCTTATCTAGGAAGCTTTTTAAGTGGCTTCTATCAAAGTAAGAAGCTTTTCAAGTAGCTTCTAGTAATTTGGAAGCTTTTTCATCTCCTTCTACCAACTTGAAAGCTTTTCAAACTTCTTTCACTAAATAAGAAGCTTCTCGAGCTACTTCCACCAACTAGAAAGCTTTTGAAGGATCTTCTATTAATTAAAAAATCTCTACAATAGTTTAGAAGGTTCTGTGAACTTCTAAAGTATATATTCCTAACATCACCTCTTTCTCTAGTGATAAATTTTAAGAGAAGCTTATATTTTTAAGAATCTTTCTACATATATAGAAAGTTAAAAATATACTACACTAATGAAGCTATATATTTTGATCTCTATTCTTGAATAATAGATTCTACTGGTCTTTGAAAAAATTGCTTATGGTTTTAAGTTATTATCTTTATTGTTGAAACATCTCATCCAAGAATATGATCTTGATTGTAGCCTTTAAAACATCTTCCAAATAAGATCTTAGACTTAAGAGGATTCATCTTTTTAAGCTCAAGAAATATTACTAAAGCTTGAATATTGGAATCAAAATTTGCATGGTTAGGTGTTGCTTCTAATAGCTCTAATTGTTATTCTTCCAATATAATACATACTTCACTTTGAAAAATACAATGGCGTAGAATTTCGTCTCTCCCCTGCTTATACAAAGCGTCTGTCACGGACACAGAATACAAAGAAGAAATCTAAACAAGAATTTCAAAGAGAACTGGCAAGAACTAGATTGATCAGATGAGTACAAGAGCAACACTAGAGAGGTGAGCTAGAGCTCCAAGAGATGTGTTGTCAAGACTGAAGAACGCTTCAGCCTCGACTCCTATATATACTTCTAAATAAGAAACTTCTTGAGCGACTTCCAACAACTTAGGAAGCTTCTCAAGCAGCTTCTATGAATTAGGAAGCTTCTCAAGCAACTTCTACTAGCTAGGAAGCTTCTCAAGCAACTTCCACTAACTAGGAAGCTTCTCAAGAAACTTCTACTAACTGCTAATGGAAACTTCTAGAAGGTTCCAGAGACTTGCTTCTAGAATGTTCTAATTTCTAGAAGGTTCTAAGACTATGTCCCTAACATCACCCCCTCCTTTAGCTTCGAGGTCTCCAAGAAGCAATGTTGTTGTCAGTCAATACCAACGCAAAAAAATGAAGATCTGTCGCATAACGTCTGCTATGAATTCCAATTGTCTTTCACAAGGCAAGTGGTTCATCGGTCCTTGAAGCCAACGGTAGTGGCCCACGCCCTCAACATCCGACCAAGCATGAACTTCCGTGTCCTCATTGTGGAACTGTACTGCAAACATACCTTCTGGTTGACCATTGTAAGCAGGCTCGACTTCAAATACAATCACCAGTGATCGGTTACTTGGTATCCTCCGTTGTCGTTGTGGTGCAGGTGGTTCTTCATCTCAAAGTCGCCTTTGTGAGCTAGTAGGTTGAGATGATATGATTGGTATGGTATCTATCTCTTGGCTATCCATGTCGAAAGACCAAATTATGGCTATCAGAAAAGATCTACTCTATCTTGGAGAAAATAACCACATCAACTATGAATTTTGGTAGTGTTTTTTCCTCCTTTTATGTTACTAGATGAGCAAGCTTCAAAAAGAAGTTATCCTTGAACCGATTTAGGTTTCTGAGGATATTGTTGATGAAACTCTTGTACCTTTTGCGGCGCATTGGCGAGATTTACGGCCGGCTCCCATGTTCGCTCATTGATATCGTAGCCTCTCTAATGTACAAAATATTCCAATTTTTTCCATTTACGCCGCAAATCTAGCACCTTTTCTACCTCGTATTCCTCATGGTTCTCGATTTTGATACTAGGTGGCGAACTTTGCACTCTTCCAGGAAAAGACAATTCTCGATAAATCTCCAACAAAGAAACATGAAAGACTGGATGTACCTTCATAGCAGCTGGTAACTCCAGACAGTACGCCACTAGATTGATTTGCTTCAAGATGACAAATGGTCCCAACCTTCGGTAGTCCAACTTATCACATGGCCGCTTGGTCTTGATATACCGTCGAAGTAGCCATACCTTATCTCCAGTTTTGAAAATAGGTGCTTGATTTCGAAGTTTATCTGCGGATGTCTTATAAGACTCTTAAGCAGACTGCAATTGCATCTTTAACATAGTTTCAAGCTCTGATAGCTGCTTCACAAATCCTTCAGTTGCTAGGTTGTTATTCGTTGATAGACTTAACAAATCAAGCTTTGGATGGTACCCATAGTTAGAAAAGAATGGTGTTTGTTGTGTTGACGCGTGCAAGGTGTTGTTATATGCAAACTCGGCTAACGATAGATATGCGGCCCAATCATCTTGCTGATAATTGATGCTGCATCTTAGATACTGTTCCAAAATTTGATTCACCCGTTCTGTTTGGCCGTCAATTTGAGGATGGAAAGCTGAAGAAAGCTTGAACTTGTCATTATTGGCACGTTGCTTGATATCAACTACTATTGAATCTTCAATGGTTGCGGTACGTACCTGATTGAAGAAATCAGTATTGATTGGTACAATGGCAGGGTGAAGCCAGAATTATTCTGGCTTCAATAGCATCATACACTGTTGGTCGAATGCTGCCCCTCTAGCCTTTGGTGCAAGATACGATCTCCTCAATAATGCGTCAGATAGTCCTTGTTGCTTTCTAGGTCGATAAGTGATAACAAAGTCGAATCTGGATAGCAACATATTCCACCGAGCTTGACGACGATTCAAAATTCGAGTCGACATGAAATATTCCAAATTCTTGTGATCCGTGTATATGGTTACCGGATGTGCCGCTCTTTTGAAAAAGTGACGCCACTCTTAGAAAGAATCCACTATAGCAAGAAGCTCCTTATCGTGGATCTCATAGTTGATCTCAACAGCAGAGAACTTTCGAGAATAGAATGCAACTGGATGGAGCTTTTTATCAGCACCCATCTGTGAAAGTACGGCTCCCAAAGCAAAATCCGAAGCATCGGTTTCCAAATAAAAGGCCTTTGCAAAATCCGGATGGACCAAGATCGGAGCCGTTGTAAACGCCATCTTAAGATCTTGAAATGCTTTCTCTACTAGGAGTCCCCATTCGAGCTTGTCCTTACACGTCAATCGAGTGAGTAGAGCAGCAACTTGGGAATAATTCTTAATAAAAATCCGATAGAAGTTAGCAAAATCAAGAAAACATTATACGTCTCTAACAGTCTTTGGAACCTCCCATGACACGATTGCTTCTACTTTCTTGGGATCTATTTTCAAGCCTTCTGTAGTCGTGATGAATCCCAAAAACTTCATCTCAGTTTGGTGAAATAAGCACTTTTCCAACTTGGCGTAGAGTCCTCGCTCACGTAGTTTTTCAAGGATGAGACGAACATGTTTTTCATACTTTTTTTCGTTCTTAGAAAATATCAAGATATCATCCAGATAGATGACAATAAAATCGTCAAGATGCTCCCGAAAGATGTCATTCATCATGTGTTGAAAAACTGTCGGAGCATTGGTAAGACCAAAAGGCATGACATTATACTCGAAATGGCCATACCTTGTACGGAAAGCTGTCTTCCATTCGTCTCCTTTTTTAATTCGTACAAGGTTGTAGGCTCCTCTTAGATAGATTTTTGTAAAGATCCTTGCCCGTCCAAGTTGTTCAAGAAATCCAGATATCAAGGGTAACAGGTAACGATTCTTCTTTGTTGTCTTCTTGAGACCTCGATAGTCCACGCACATCCGTAGCGAGCCATCCTTCTTTTTTACAAATAAGATTGGTGCTCCAGCTGGTGACTTCGAATGACGAATGAAGTTCTTGACTAGATTCTCATCAATGTACTTCCGCAATTCTGCCAACTCTGTCTATGACAAATTGTAGATTGGGCCAAAAGGGAGTTGTGCTCCTTCTTGCAAGTCTCTGACACAATCATATGGTCGGTGCTCTGGTAGCATATCAGCATTCTTTTTTTGAAACACATCTTAAAAATCTCTATATTGCTCCGGTATACTTGTTGTCGAAATCTTCTCTTCGCTGGTTGGAGTTGCATAAATGATAAATGGTGTACCTTCCTTGGACGATCTTACAAATGCTCTTGCTCCAATAAATAAAGGTTTTTTGATTCGGGGTCTTCTAACTGGTTTACTCTCGGAACATTTTATTGGAAATGTTATCTTTCGTAACCTCCAATCTATGGTTGGATTATACTTTTTCAACCAGGAAAGACCAAGAATAATAGAACTTGATGGAGTCTTTATAATGTTGAAGATAATATAACTACTATGGTCCTTAAATGCTATTTCTATAGGTTTTGATTCATGAGTGACACTACCAGACAATAAAGGTCGTCCATCTATGACTTCTACGTAAATAGGTTTAGATTTCCATACTAGAGGGATCTTATGATGTTTAGCATATTCTTTCGTCTAAGAAACAAGCGATGCTCCTGAATCTAGTAATGCTAAGGTTTTAAGCTTCTGAGGACCAAAAAACAAAGGGATTGTAAAACAAAGGGCAAGGCAGTAGAGAGGAGGAACTCTGATTGTTGTTGCGATTTTTGACTGTCCAGGCATGTTCCTATTGTGGCTGGGCATTTTCGTTTTCCTGAAAAAACGTGCCTCTGGTCTTGACAATGCGTCGATTCTGCTTCTTGGGGCAATTTCCAACCTTGTGGCCTTCTTCACCGCAATATAAGCATAGTCCTTCCTCCATGCGCCGCTTCTTCTCTTCTGGAGTGAGGGATTTGACACGTACCGCATCAATTTGCATGTCGTCTGTCTCGGAATGTGAATTCAAACTGCTTGCTGACATGGTTGAGGCGTGACGAGTCACATGTTGTCTTGAGCGTTGGTCTTGGCGACGCTAAAATAAGCGGTTGTCACACTTCACAGCTTGGCTAATGGCTTCGTTGAGCGTTCGTGGATCAGGAAGAGATAATAGCAAATCCTTCACATCATCCCTCAAACCCCAATAAAATTGACTCGTCAATGCTTCTTCATCCCAATTGATGTCACATGCTAATTGTCTGAAGTCTGATGCATAAATTGATGCAGAGCGTGTCCCTTGTCGTAGCGATATCAATCTTGTAGCCATCGAGCCATTCAGTCGCCAAATGCCCGCACAATGCTTCCAAAAGTTTCGCTGTTCAAAACGATGATCCTTCTCGAATAAAGGAGCAAACCATGATAGAGCCTGCCTCGTAAGTAGGGTTCCAACCAGTCCAACACGTGACTCCTCCTTTGGATAGCGTTCGGATTGTAAAATTGTTATTAACATGATTTGATTTACAAAACCTCGAAACTTGGAGCATGTACCATCAAACTTATGTGGAAGGCTAACTCGAGCCTCCTTTCGTTGTAGAAATAGTGGTTCTTGTCGAATTACAGGCAAAGCTATTTCTTCTGGTGCATAAACTTGAGGTTGATGAATTCTAGATTGTGTTATTCCAGATGCTCTATCATTATGAAGTCTTGCAAATGCTCTTTCAATCTCCGCAGTTCTTTGCGATAACATAGCAAGGGCATTCATAATGGCGTCCAACTTGGACTCTGAACTTTCAGTCATACTAATCCCTTGACCTCTAGCCATTCTAAAAGAGAGAAATAATTGATTCTACGAAGAAGAAAATATTGGTTTAGAGGAGGGTACTCTGCAACCTCTAAAACGTCTAAAATCCTTCAAGAAGAAGGGTAATCCACTCACTCCAGGAAGAATAAGAGTCCAATATTGTAATGGGAGAGATATCAGTTTAGAGGAGGGTAATCCGCAATCTCTAAAACACTAGTATACCTTCAAGAAGAGGGGTAATCCACACTCTAGCAAGAAGGACTAGCTCTAATATCTGAGATGAGAGCAGTCTCGACAAACTGTCACGGACACAGAATACAAAGAGGAAATCTAAACAAAAATTTCAAAGAGAACTGGCAAGAACTAGATTGATCAGATGAGTATAAGAGGAATACCAGAGAGGTGAGCTAGAGCTCTAAGAGATGTGTTGTCGAGACTGAAGAACTCTTCAGCCTCGACTCCTATATATACTTCTAAATAAGAAACTTCTTGAGCGACTTCCAACAATTTAGGAAGCTTCTCAAGCAGCTTTCATGAAATAGGAAGCTTCTCAAGCAACTTTTACTAGCTAGGAAGCTTCTCAAGCAACTTCTACTAACTAGGAAGCTTCTCAAGAAACTTCCACTAACTGCTAATGGAAACTTCTAGAAGGTTCCAGAGACTTGCTTCTAGAATGTTCTAATTTCTAGAAGGTTCTAAGACTATGTCCCTAACAGCGTCTCCAATCATCGTATATGGAGCACTTTTCAAAATCAAGCGTTTCTTAAGTTTCTCACTATATGTAGGTGGAAATGTCTGAAAAGTCAGATACTGGATCAATTCACTATATTCTGGGGTGATCACGTCGACGACAAATAATTCTGCATCATGAAGTGCATCATTGATAGGTTCGTTATCAAATATATTAGACAATCGAGATAAATGAACTGCATTGGCATATTTCTTTCATGGTCGAACATTAATAATAAAATTAAATT
Organism: Physcomitrellopsis africana; assembly: GCA_036785485.1. Lineage (NCBI taxonomy): Eukaryota > Viridiplantae > Streptophyta > Bryopsida > Funariales > Funariaceae > Physcomitrellopsis > Physcomitrellopsis africana. The sequence goes on along the minus strand of JAWRVF010000019.1, from coordinate 737,011 downwards.
CTTCAAGGAATAACATCCACCGAGCGATGCGTCCACTCAATTGAGGTTTATTAATCATATACTTAAGAGCATCATGATCGACATGAAATACAAATGGATAACCAAGTAAATAATACCAAAATTTTTGGACAGAATAGATCATACCCAAGGCTTCCCATTCAATCGTAGTATAATTTCGTTCCGCAGCAATAAATTATTGACTAGCATAATAGATGGGATGATCCAAACCCTTTTCATCTTTTTGGCTTAATACGGATCCAATAGCAACATTCGAGGCATCAACATAAATATGAAAGGGTTTTGTCCAACAAGGTGCAACAAGTACTAGTGCTGACACCAATTTTTGTTATAACTCCTCAAACGCAATTGTACATTCCTCAGTCCAAATTGGACTAGATCCATCCGATGGCGGTTTCTTTAAGAGATTCATTAACGGTTGACATATTTTTGTAAATAAATGAATAAATCGCCTATAATAGCTGACATGGCCTATGAAACCACGAACATCAGACACTGTTTCTGGCTTTGGTAAAGCCAGTATACGAGTAACTTTATCTGGGTCAGTAGCGATAACGGCCACGGAAATGATATGTCCCAAAAGCTTCCCCGATGGTACGCCAAATTGACATTATTCAAAATTCAAAGATATCCCATATTTATCACATTGGTCCAAACAGTTACCAAGACGTTTCAAATGATTTGCTGTTATACTGAATGTGCAAAAATCATCTAAAAATATCTCCATCGACAATCATAAATAATCCTGAAATGCTTGCATCATTACCCTTTGAAATATGGCCGGGGCATTATATAACCCAAATGGCATTACTTTATAAGAAAATGTGCCTCAATCTGTAATAAAAGTAGTCTTCAACTGGTCCTCTTTTGTAATTTTTATTTGATTATAACCCGAGAATCCGTCCAAAAAGGAATAATATTCATGCCCAGCTACTGCGTCCAGTATACTATCTATAAATGGTAAAGGAAAATAATCTTTTTTGGTAGCTGCGTTTAATTTATGGAAGTCTTGACAGATACGGATTTTCCCATTTTTCTTCGACACTATCACAATTGGTGAAACCCATTCACTATACAGGACTGGATATATGAAGTCCACATCTAATAATTTATCTACTTCCTCCTTGACTATGAGAGAATATTTTGGATTAAGACGGTGTTGTCTTTGACGAACTAGTGTAGCATCTTCCTCTAAGGTAATTTGATGCTCACAAACTTTGGCAGGAATACCTTTTAAATCCGCATACGACCAAGCAAAAGCAGATTTATGATTTAGAAAGAATTCTTTTCAATTTCTTAGCTCTATACCCGTAATACCGGTGTATACTTTGATAATCTGGGGTGTTTCATTGGAACCCAAGTTAATTGATTGGCATACAAGTTCCTCATTAACCTCCGGATTGATTTGCCCCTCCGGCTCTGAACCCTTCATATGGGCCGGCAAATTAGACTTATCCAATTTTGGTTCCAATGTATCAACTTCATTTACCGCACAATTATTCATCCAATCGGCAATGACATCGTCAAAATTTATTGCATCCTCCTGATCTAAAAAATATTCCCCTGGACCTCCATACTGGTGTAACACGCTTGGCTTCCGCATGTGAGTTGGGTCCTTATCAACTTGCATCGCATTATTAACTTCGTCATACTCTGCCTCAAATGGGCCCTCATCTTCAGATGTTGCTTCTGTGCCCTTAATTTGCGACTCCCCATGATATTGAACTGGGTACATCTGTAAAACAATCTTGTCATTATCCTCCCTAATAGTTAATGTTCCACGGCCCCAATCGTTCTTAGCTTTGGCCTGATGTAGCCATGGCCGACCCAATAATATTGGATATGATAAAGTGAAACTCTGTGATCGGAAAATAATATAATCAATTTCATATGTAATTTCCGCGATTATAGTATTAATATTTTATAAGATACCCATTGGTTTTATCCTACTATGATCTGCCATTCTCAATACCAATGTCGTGGGTACTAATTGTTTTAAATCTAACTCTTCCATTGTATCGACGTTCATTAAGTTCATACTAGAGCCACCATCCACTTGAACTCTAGGAATGAGAACACCATCAATTAATACATTGATAGTTGGTGCTGCCGAATCGGGATTCAAACTAACTTCATGAATTTCTTTATTACAAACTCTATGTCATATTAACGAGGAATTCAATATAGAACGGCATTCTGGTGCAACTGCTAACAATTGCTTCATGGTAATAGAAGGTTTAATTTCATCCAAATCTTTCATAATATCATATGGTTTCATATTAGCAATGATTTCCAAGTACCTCTTCTTTTTCATGGATTTTAATTTGACCTCTTGAGATAATTTTCTTACGGAGTTCGGAACTAGAACTGCTGCATGGACTTTGTCGTAATTCGTATTCATAAGAGGATCTTTTAATGGATAAGATGGCTCCCGGATCTTTGTAAATATTGGTACTAGTTTCGATTGAACCATTATCTCGGAGCTAAGATTATTCTCAAGTTGCATAGACAAATTAGATTCCCATGTTGGTAATTCCTTTGATACTGGTGTTAGATTTGAAGCATCATTCAATGATTGACATTGGTCTGTTGCAACTGGTACTTCTAATTTTTGAATAGGATCTTTCCTCTTTTGCTGGGCCTAAGTAAGTACTACATGGACGCATTCCACTCGATTTACCGGAGAATCTTGTGGTACTCCAATATTGTCCTCCATCTTACTTTGCAGCTGAATACGCTGATCTCGGTTATTAACATTAAACGGAGTGTTGCACTGCTGATAAGTATGTCCAGATTGCTTACAATTTCCACATACTGGAGTATAATCATCACTGGCTCTAGGATTGGGACATTCACTAGCATAATGTCCTAACTCCCTAAATCGATAGCATCGAAGCAGTCTTCTTTTACCTCCATCTGGTATATAGGGCGTCTCGACTGGTATATATCGGCTAGGCTTGTTCCAGATTTGATGAGTAAAGGATCCCGGTTGACCAGTTGGTATTGTAGGATCTGAAATTGGGTTTTGAATAGGTGGATATTGGGGTTGTCCCTGCTAATTTTGCACAAAACCTTGGGAATTGGGATCACCTTCTTAGTTATACTCAGAATTTCAAAAATTATAAAAATTTCTATTTTGTTTAATAGGACAATTTTCATTCCAGCCAAACCTATTTCCAATCTGAACTTGATTAACATCCCACAAAGTTGGTTGAATCATAGTTTGATTTCCTATCTAATGTTGCCTTCTTAAATTCCAGCAATTTGTGGTTACATGCTTACCTCCACAAAAGGTACATTGCACCGTCATTTGGGGTGGCAAAGGGCACTCCGTTACTAAATGGCCTTGCCCCTTACAATTAGTGTACCAAATATTGGGACGTATATTAGTCGATTTATGCCTCTTTTCCTTATCTTTTGCCAGATTAACAGCCAACTCGTCCATCTTCTTTGTCAAAGTTAACAACAAAGTCTGATTTGGATCCTTTGATATTAATTTGTTAGAGAACTCTTTTATAGATATTGGTTTTTGATATGGGGAGTATGGGGAATACAGGACTACAATTGTTGGTGGTACAACCTGCAATAGAACAACATTCACTATCCCTTGCGAATTAAAACTAAGATTTGCACCGTAGTCAATTGTCCTTGGATAATTGTTCACTGTTTCATTCCAGGTTGGTATTTGATACCCTCCTTGAGATGGAATCAGTGTGGCTCCTATGGTTAAGAATTGGTCATAGTGACATTCCTCCCATACCTTAGCTCGGTCAAATGAGGCAGCCACAGTCGCAGATTGGGCCTCTTTTACAAACATCTTCAATTCTGGTGGATATAGTCCATACAAGTTATATCCAAAAGAGTGATAGTAGGTACAAATTCAACACCTTAACTTTGAGCATCTATATCTCTATTACAAAAGCTCCAAAGTACTCAATTTTTGTACCAAAACCATAGCAAAAAACCTAAACTTTTTGATCCTAGCCTTTGATGTTTGAATGCCTTCAAAAAAAAAATCCTAATCCCTAATAAGGCCTCAAGCAGCTCCCTTGAAGTCTATTGGGTATGACTTTTGGCCAATATGAATAGAGATTTCTATCATTCATCTCTATTTATCTACATGGATAGCCTAACTACTCTTTTTGATACTAAAAACCTCTTTCTAATCATTTTTCTAATAAGATTTATATACTATGTGTTTTAAATATCTAATAAAAGAAATAAACAAGATTTTAAGAATCACCAATATCTAATTAAATTCTTAAGCCCAAAATAACTCAATCAAAATGACATTATTTTTGAAACTTTGTGATATCTTTGAAAACAGATTATTTTTAATTTTAAGAATCAAATAGTAGCTTAAATGTTTTTTAAACGATATCTTCTTTATTAATATCTAGTCAAATACTATTCAAGATAGAAGCCAATTAAAGAAGCTAAAAATTAAAGTAGCAATAGTTAAGAATTATTAAAACTTTTTAAATATTAATAGAATTAATATTTCTTATTCTAGTAATTAAAATAATATATATATTAATCATTGTTTCTTTTAAAAACTTAAAAAAGTAAAAATAAAATATCATGCTTAAAAATTAAAAAGACAAAATAAAATTATCATAATTTTATACTATAATATATTTTATTTAGTAAATATTTTTATATAATAAATATTATATATTTATATCTTTATTGTTTCTTCATTGACATTGCTCAAAATTGTTGTATAATAAAAAGTCTATATAGTGTTGTTTGTTTATACTTTCTAACAGTAGAAGAAATAAATGCATCAATATTATATAATTTAAACTCATGTATACATCCAATTACAACCATATTTAGAATTGATGATTGGAAGAGATTTGCAGAGTAAATAATAATAATATCAAAATAAACATTATATTTGGTTTTTGTATGTAATAATATATTTTAAACATATGACTAAAATTGACTTGAATGTGATCTTTATTATGAATAAAATATCATTTATAGTATATAATAAAAGTTGATTTTTTGTATAAAGCAAAAATCAGTATTTGATAATAAATATCATTATAAAATATTCTTATAATAAGCTAGTATTTCTTTACGTGTTAAAAATATTAATTAGAATAACAACTAATACTTATAAATAAAAAATAATAATAACAACAATAAAAAAATAATAATAATAATAATTATAATAATAACATATTTTTTATAAAATATTTTCTAGAATTTTTGAAATACAAAGATTCTAAAAAAAATTGAAATTTCAGTTTTTAGAGCTAATTCTTTTTACTGTACAAAAAATAATTATATGATATAATTAACAAAATAATCTACAACTTTTAACTCAAACAAAAAAAAACCATTATTAATTTCAATCTTAAAAAAGACTACAATTCTTATTTGATCAAAAAATAAATAAATGAAATATGGTTATGTATAAAATATAGCCACTTTAAATATAATATTGTATTTTTAATTTTAATTTTTACTTTTATCTACCATAGGTTTAGAATTTTATTTTTAATAATTAGGTAATTTTGCAATAATTGACTGATTATATTATTAGTATTTGCAGAAAAGTAATAATCATTTTATTAAATTTTTAAAAATTAAATTAAATAATTTTTTTAAAAAAATCGATTCACAATTCTTATTCAATCAAAATCTTTTAAGTATTTTTGTGGCTTTTAGTCTATTTCTAGAGATAATATCTTTGTAAATAAATAAATTAATTAATTATATATTAAACACATCAATTCTCAGTCAACTTCTTTAAAAAATTATTTTAGTTTTGAATTCTTTAAAGAATCTACATTGATTATTTTTACATAGATTAGTACATTTTTATAAAATTTGACAGAACCTGATGTAAAAGAAAGAAATTTTAGAAAATGCTTTTATAAATTAAAGACAAAAAAAAACTCTTGAAAAAAAAATTTAAAAGAAGCATATTTTTTTAATAAAACAAAAAAATAAAAATAAAAATAATCATCAGATACTTTGTTAAATATTTTATTTTCAAATTAGAAAATATCAAAAAACCTTCTATATTATTTCAACTCCAAAGCTTTTTTTTCAACTAAAATTACTACAAAAATTACTAAAAAAATAAATTTTAGAGATGTTGGATATATTAAAAAAGTAACAACATCTACTTTAAGAAGTTCAAAATATTATTATTATTATATGTATTATCTATAAGAATCGTAAATATTTTATAAGTACACATATGTTGAATTACTACTTAGTTAGATACAATACATTTATTTATTTTGATTTTGTAGTTATAATTATTTATGGATGTATTTAAAAACTAATACTGACTTACTTTTTAAATAAAATTATTAGAAATCACAAAAAAATATCTTTAATATAGAATAATAAAATTATATTATTCCATTTAAAACATAATTGAGAGGCTTTTAAAAACAATGTTTTGCTATAAGGATTAGAATATTTATAATTATAAATACAAACTTGATTTAAGTGGTCAAAATCCTAAAAATAAAGTTAGGATTTTTTATATTGCTAATAATATACATATAATTGGTATAATTTATAATCTTTAAAATATGCTATAATATTTAAACTTCAATATATTTTAGCTTTAATATTAAGAATTAGAAAATATAGATATTTTATGGCTTTAAGAATAGATATATAAAAGAATTTAAATGCTTATAAAATATGTGTATATAGGACAACATACTAGAAACAGTGTAAGATTATAAATATTATTATAAATATTTCTATAACATATTATTTAAAAAGTTATAGTAATAAAAAATAACAAACTATAACTTAAAGTAGTATATTTGTTGTAAAGTAAAAACATCAAAATAATAAAAGCAAAGATTTAACATATTTTAAGTTTTTTAATGATTATATAATGTATTTTGATATATATATATATATATATATATATATATATATATGTACACATCAAACTATTATAAAAATATTTGATAAAATCTATTTCAAATTTTTAAAAAATAAATAAATAAATTAGAAAATTATATTTTTAACCTTGATAAAAATCAATACTTTTACTAAATTAAATTTTAAATTAAATTTTTTATATAAATAGTATAATTATATATAAAATTTTAATAATTTTAAATATAATAGTATAATTAATCATATAAAAATATAAATTATATTTTATTAGAAGAATTGTAGAAATAACAAAAGAATATAGGAATCTCTATTTGATGTTATTACTCTATCCATAGAATTTTAAAATATGATGAGTAATATTTTCAAAATTTAAAAGTTAATTTATAAATAAATATTATATTATAATGGTGTTATAGATAGAAGAATTTTTTTTAATTTTTAAATATCTATCATAAAAGTGAAATTTAAGACATGATTACAACTAAAGAATTAGTTACTAATTTTGCTTGATAAACTTGTTGTTGAAAACATAAGCGACACTACAAATGTACAACAACAAGAAATTGCTATGATCTTTAAGAATCTTCTAAAACTATATAAAATCTTTTATAGAAATTTTTATAATCTTTAAGAAGTTCCTATAGGCCTTTTAAATCTTCATAAAAGATTTTATTGTGCTTGAGTCTCAAATTATTAATAAGAAGCAAAATAAAGTTATATTTTAACTTTTTTAAGTACAATCTATTAAACAACTTGTAGTAATTTATAATAGTGTTTTATTTCTAACTTTTGGTTATCTAATATTATTAAGTATTCTAAATTATTTTATTTATGAATTTAATTATAATTATTTTGATATTATATTAAATATATGATTTAAATATAATAAAATCTTTTGTATATATATATATATATATATATATATATATATATAATTTATTACAAAAATATTATTAATTAGATTAAATTTTAAATAAATTATCTTAAAATATTAAAAAAATAATTTTTTTTAAGAAGATCATTAGAATTTAGTATATAATTACACTAAAAAGCTATATTATACAAAAATCAAAATCAAAATTAATATGCATTATCAAAATTATATGGATTATCTATTAATATTATATAAGTAATACATATTATATTTTATATATATATATATATATATATATATATATGAGAATTAAGTATATTTTTTACCAGATCTAAAATATCATTAAAGAATATATAAAAGATTATATTCAAATAAAAAAAGATTTGCAAGTTAGTTTTGAAAACTAGTTGTTGTTTTTCTAAAATATTAAAATTGTTTTATAAAAAATTTATATTAGAGTAAAAGTATTTTGTTAGACAATTTAAATTAGTCATAAAATATTATATACTTTATTTATGTCTATCAATTTGGATATATATTAGTATTAGTTTTCTTAGTACTTATTAATTTTAATTCCAAACTAGAATCTATTTTATAAAAGAATAATGATAAGTTTTTTACTTATTAAGAATGAAGAATTATTTTGATAGAATCTAAATTTAAGTAATTAACTAAACTTCAAAAATCTATAGAATTTATGTTGGTAAGTATATTCTAAATCTTTTGTTTGTCAACTTTTTAAGAATATGTCAAGCTAAAAGTGTATTGATCTATGGTTTTTTTAATTTTAAAAAACTAAAGGTGAATTTATTTTTAAGATAAAATATATTCTAAAAATAAACTTACTAACTAATATAATTGATTTATAAAAAATTATTAATTATTTTAATATAAGAAATTAAATGTGTTTGTTTTAATATGACATTAAAGTCAAATATCTTTTATGACTAACTAAAATAAACTCTTTGTAAGATTAAGTCCTGAGAAGATACAAATAATTAAATAAATAAACAATCAAATATTTATACAAAAACTCAACTTTGATATAATGTAATTAATATTTATGAGTTAATATTGTTATAATATTTTATATGTTAAATTAGTTAGTAAGTTTATTTATTTATATTTAAATATTATTATTTTGAAGCTTTATTATTTTATCAATTTTATTAATAATATTTTGGTTTAAATTTAAAAAATATTAAAAAAAGTGTGGCAGAAGGATTTAAAGTAATTGTAATGACAATAAAGATATAAAAATAAATAATTGAGTCAAAATTAATTTTGAGATATTTAGAAAGAAAAATCATAAAATCTATACAAATACAAAAATTCCTATTTTAAAAATAAAGAATAAAAAATAAAAAAATACACAAAATAAATTGAGACACTTATGGACCATTTAATAAAATAAAAATGTTGGAATAAGAAATCCTAAGCTTGGCATTGACAACAATAAAGGATATAATTTATTATAGACTAGCAACAAATTTACACATGGATAATAATCAAAATGTAATAAAAATGTTGATTGAATCTCAAATCATGAAGCAAAGTTCCTATTAGAAGTACCATTAAGAAAGTCAATTATACCAAGAAGTTACAATTTATTTCACAACCATTTACAAAATTAAGAACTTGTTACATTATAAATTATTTTTATCATGGCTTTGCTTAAGGACAGTTTACACAATCAAAGTCAAATTGATCACACTAATACAACCACACAAATAGAAGGACTTATAATAAATATGTTTACTTATTTATATTTGGATAATTAATTCAACCCTAAAAAGTTTAGAAAAAAATGGAGATGTTATTGTTAAAGCTTATTAGTTATTGATAAGTGACCAAGTTGTGTCTAATGATTATGTAAATACAAATTGGTTCTTTATATTTTGGTTGATTATTATAAGGATTAATACAAGATCTAATTAAAAAAATTATTATAAATTTTCATTCTTATTCTACCACCATAAAAAAATTAAAGCAATTAACATCCTTTTAACTTTTTCATTAGATTTAAATATTTCTAAGAAATCAATATTATCAAGAATCTTAAAATCAATGGCAACAAAAATTCTTTCCTATTTATCTTTGATCAATGTTACTTTGTAGAGGCTAGGTCTATACTATATCAAAGAGAGAAAATAAGATCATTAAAGAAACAAAGATTTGTAGAATTATTTTTTATCTATATGTAAGTTGAGCTCCTAGCATTGAGAATAAAGACAAGAAAGAAATTTCTAATAAACAAAAAATGAACTAAAAAATATTATGTTGATTAGCTTATTTATTTAATTAAATTAAATAGATGGTTTCTTACTAAAGGTGATTAAAAACATTTAATATTAATTTCTCTACTTATTAGTTCTATATCCATTTTTAAATAATTTTTATAAAAATATAATAAGAAAATTTAATTTAAAATACCACACAATATAATTTAATAAATTTTATAATTTTTTATTTTTAATTAATAGATATTAACCACAAATACTATAATTCTAATGGTCTTTTTTTAATATTTACTTATCTTAATAAAAAGATATTGTGTGCTGTAATTTTATTCTTCTAGACTTGTGTTTGATACTTTCTTATTTTTTTAATTTAAGTAAGTGATAATTAATAGATACAAAAATGTCCATTAGAAATTACTAGCAACTAACATAGATTCTTATTATTTTTAAATTAATATTATTTTTGTCATAAAAAACTTTCATATTTTTTTATATATATATTTTTAAACTTTTTTAACAACTCACTTTTAAAATGAAACAAAAATTAGTAAGAACAAGATTATAAAATAAAATCTTTTAAAAACTTAAAATAAAATCTAAATAATTTATCTAAAAATATATTTTTCTAAAATAATAATTTTATATGTATATATATATATTATTATATTATTATATAATTATCAAAAGTGATTTTTATTAGTAATTTATTCCAATATATATATATATATATATATATATATATGTGTGTGTGTGTGTGTGTGTGTGTATGTGTGTGTTTATTTATTTATTCATAAAATTAAAATTCAACTAATATATAGAGTTATTTTAATTTAAATAATATTCTAAAATATTCTAAAATATTCTAAAATATTCTAAAATATATTAATTGAATAGGCTCAAAGAGATAAGTATTTTAGAATATTGTTTAATGTAGTAAATAAAGATTATCTTCAATCTTTTATTATTATATTAAAAAAATTAAAAGACATAAAAAAGATAAAGTCAATGATTTTGAATTTCTAATAGAATAGCATATTATTTTTAGTATTTACTTGGATTATATGGCATATATGATACTAACTAAAATATAAATAAAGAGATAAAAATTCAGGATTTATTGACCTAAAAAAGATTATGGTAGTCTTATTGGCTAAATGGACAATTATAGCTTTAAACCAAGAGATTTTAATATTATGTATTTAATTAAGTTTAGACTCATGTTTGGTAAACCAATTGCTTATAGAAAATGGTAGCCAAACATAGATTACAAAATTTTATAAATAAAATATATAATAGATTAATGATATGTTAAGTGCATAAATTAATAAGTTTTCTATAAAAGAATTATATATACATATTTATTTATTTATGTAAATATTTTATTAAAAATATTAACTAAATATAATTAGTAATAATATTCAACCTTCTAGATTTAAAGATTGCACATGTTCATATTTTATAAATTAAACATTCCATCAATTAATATTTTCTAAGTTTATAATCTACCATGAGAAATTATAGATTTAAATAGTTTTATATACGAAAGAATTAATTCTTTAATTTTTAAATAAAAAAATAATTTTTTTATTTTTTTATTAGAAGAAATTAAATAAATAAATAAAAATTTAGATACTTGTAGAAAAAGATATGATGTTACATATCACCAAAAACATCTATAGAAATTTTTTGCATTTTGATTGTAAACCATATAATTTAGTCCAAAATAAGTAGACATATAATTTAAACCTTAAATTTTTATTCAAGTAGAAAGATATTTGTTTTCTATCACAAGCTAAAGATAAAAACATAATATTATAGCTTATTTTTCATACAAGAATTGCCCTAAATATGTAGAGAGCTTAAAAAAATTCTAGCATATCTTTCTATTAAAGCAAGTGTTTTTAAAATTTAACAAATATCATACATATATTATGGAATTGTGAGTAAGCATATAAGATATAGGATTGAATCAAATTTATATTCAATAAGTTAACAAATTCAAGATGTTGAAAACCATGGTTTGCATTTTTTTTTTAGCAACAATCTGCCTTTGTTGAAAACCTGTAAGCATAGAAATTAGTTGGTTGTCTTGAATCATCATCCAAAGTGGTCTTATTGTACATACAACTAAAGAGAAAGATAAGATGGTCATCAACAATACTACAATCTATCGCCTATAAGTCCACCCCAAAGACGAGCAATAGAGCTTAGGGCGCCTCTTTTGTTCCTAGCTACCTCTTTTAATTTCAGTAGCGTCAACGTAGTGTACAGAAAAATAATAATAATAAATAATTAAAAACACACACACAATTTTGATGAGAATTTTGATGTAACATGTTTCTCTGGAACACAGAGGTCCAACCCATGGCAGCAAACACGAGTATACCACATGAAGGGAATGAAAGCGTGTTGATGGTGGTGTTGCTTAGAAATGGCGCTGGAGCAGCACCAGCAGAAGAAAAAACAGGCTTTTGTGCAGCAGCGGGCACGCAGAGGCAACGTGGAAACAGACGCAGGGTCTGACCCAGTTCTCACGCGATCGGTGTGCTGCTGTCCACAAGAGCGACAGCGTCCTTTCCCCTTTTGAAGCACATGGTGACGATTCCTTCACCTCGTTGTCAGCAGCCAAATTTTTAACTATCATAATACTCATCTGTACTTGCATCGTGCATGTTTATGTGTCCAGGCGTTCGCACAGCAGTTTTTTGTGGTCAACAACACCGACCAAACGGTAACCCTTGTGATGAATGGAAAAGAGAAAGAAACCAAAACCGAACAAAAGAAGCAAACAAACAAAACCAATTCAAATCGGAATGATTTTTTCTATTTTTTCTTTACAATTTTGACTTGATATGTTGTTTTAAAGAAGAAAAATTTACAAAATTTGTAACATCTGTAGACTGGTCCCCAGATGTCAGAGCAGTACTCACGAACTCATGTGGGCAAGACTGAACTTGCAACAGTGAATTGCTCTCTAGGTCTACCGGTGAACGGTTCAATGCTGATCATCCTTCGATCGATCTGGGTTTACTTCTGGGAGCCCCACCAGTGGTTCAGTTTCAGCTAAAGGATATTCACAACTATTTACGTGGTCCTCTCGAAGGTTGGGTTAGTATCAGAATAATCCGAATGTTCTAGTGACCTACCGAATAGATAATGAACTAAGTTCACAAGATGATTAAATGACAGAAGAAAAAAAAATATGACAAAATTATGTCGACCTCTTGCTTCTGGTTTTAGCTCATTGTAACAGAACCCTCGCCTACTGATGGTCCTCGGGTCGGTGATGATTCCCCTGGAGGAGCTGGCTGCATCGCCTCTCCGTTCTCGCCCTGCGACCTCCCCGGAGTTGGATTCAAGACTTCTGAACTGCTTTCCCTTGATGGAGTTGGCGGTGGGGCGTTCACTGGACTTGTGCTTGTCGTAGCCCCGCCAGCATTTGGTGGTGCCGTGTTGTTATTCCCAGAGACTGGAGAGGAAGGACGTGTGGGTGGTCTGACAGAGCTTAAAGACGGACTCGGCGGATTCTCGCGGATTCTCCTGGCTTCTTCATTTCTGGGAATGTAGGGTCCTGTGCGTACCCTGCGAAACATCACAGCGAGGTCAAAATTGGTTTCATTGATCCTATAAACAAGATTTGCACTAGATTTGAAGCAAACAAATGCACGAAAGCATTTGGTTAACTCAAAAAGCTAGGTCGATGAAAAACCAATACCTGTCTCTTCTCCTCTCCAAGAATCGAGCCAAAGATGCTTTTCTTGCTTGAGGAAGTTCAACTGCATGACATAAAAGTGATGTCTGAACATGAGTTTGAATACACAACTTCAATTGCTCTGGAAATACGTAAAGTGCGAAAAGGATAAAGAAGTTGTGAAATTCAAAACAAGGGCACTGATCATGCCTGTTGTTGTCGTCGGCGTTGGTCGGATGACAATGGGTACGGCTCCTGGAGGTGGGAGGCCAGCAGAAGATAATGGAGCAGGAGAGCCCACCCTGGACGCCTGCAGGTTTATTGAACCGGGGCTACAAATCCCAGGGCTTGTCATAACACTGCAACCTCCCAGAAGGCTCTCATAGTTGGGGTAGCTCTCTCTACCGGCTAGAAGCATGATCGCTTGAGCCTGCACCAAGAAGAAAATTGGAACCACGGATATTTTATAAGAAATAATGCATAGGACGAGGTAATGGCTACTAATTCTCACCATTGATCTGAACAATGCGGAAGCATGAAGCCGTGCAGAAGTAGAATAATAGCTCACCTTCTCATACGGCACATCGTCATAGACATTGACCATCCCGGCGTAGAATATGGTAAGCTGTGCCACACGAGGTAGCTTCCCGGCTGTGGATGGTCTGCGAAACACAAAAACAAATAACTGTTACTTTCTGCCATTGAGTAAAGAACAGAAGAATAAAACCAATTATTATAATCTTTGAAATGCTAGTAAGTAGACATGCCTGGGCTCATTGAAAGAAAGAAGAAATAGAATAAAAAGGTGACTGGATGATGATACCTCACAAGGCCATGCGCTGCCGACATTTTTGCATCTTGGACCGGGTGTTGTAATTCTGGCAGGCGTGGTGGGTTTTGACTACCCAGGGCAGACCCACTTTCGGCCCCAGTGTTGTCCTTTATTCTGCTGTAGAATGGTACGGGAGAACCAAATCCTGCGCTGTGGCTGGAACTAGGGTGCTGATGCGGCACCGAGGAGGGCTCAGTGGCTGTAAGATTAGACTGATGGGCGCTCATGACCTGTGCTTCCTCTCTCAGAGGTGACTTACTTACAAGCATGTTTCTTAGTGCCTGTAAGGGGCTAGTGAACATGGATGCATCTTTCCTAGTGTGCTGCTGAGTAAAATCCAACTCGTATCCACTTGAAGAACTAATCCGCTGTAAATCATGAACATAATAACTAAAAGTCATTACCATTTGGGAATGCAAGAGTCGGAAATGCCAACACGTGAAACAATGCAACGTGTCATGTTAAAACAAAGAAATCAATATAACTGATTCGCTCAGCTGCATGTCCATTCCCATAGCTTGTCCCAACTAAGATAATGGACTCTTACAATGTGATGAGAAGGGCTTGCAGGAGCAGAATGGTCTCCGCGTGACTGAGAGCCAGTCAAATGATCTTCCGAAACGATGTTCATCTCAGCAGACGTTTCAGCAGACGTTTCAGCAGCCATGCCGAAGTTGCAAAGGCTTCGGCAATCGGTCAGGACTCTTCCTGCCGTTACATGGTTGCTCATCCACGGTGGTCGGAAGGGGCCTACACAGAAAAACGGCAGATGATCAGCCTTTTCTCTGCGCTGGAATTTTTACTTTAAACTATAACAAAGATAGCCCGTTGTATCATGGGACTAAGGCAGTGAACTGATCACGACAATATTAGCATTCAAACATACTGTAATTAATTGCCGGTCATGAATTATTGACTGGCATTGAACCTCGTGCACCGGCCGTTGAACGAAATCACTCGTATTAGCAGAAGTGTCAAGACAATCTTTACAACAATATTCACCTACATCTATGGAACTAGATGCATCTTGTGCGGGAAGACGAATCTGTATATTCTGAATTCCTTCCGCAATAGTAACCGCAAAGGCTGTCAACACGAATATAGAATGAAGAGAGGAAACCTCACCAGGTTGGGTGAAATAATTGATATTTCGATCTCGAAATCCGTCAGGGCCGGGCGACATCCTGGAAATGGACTGCGAGCGTGAAGGATGGTTCAGCAGGCTGGGAACAGGCCTCACCAGACGACCTCGGCCCACTCGCTCGTCACACTCAATGGAGCTGCTTCTCATGAGACCACCGACTCCACGTTCAACTATCCCTCCCAGGTTAATGAGGTCGATCGCCACGGGTTCTCTTGTCATCGCAACGGCACAGGTACTGTAATCTCTCCTCTTCCTCGCTACGCCAACCACCGCTAAGCCGTCGCCAACTACACGCTACCGACGAGAGCACTAGTTTCTAGTGAATCAATCCCCCGTCACCAACCTGCTATTTCCTCGTCCTGGATCCACTCTTTCACAACATAAATAAACTACTGGTCCGGCACTGCTACTCCTGCGCCCTCGTCCTTACGCTGCACCGCACCATCTAGACACCCCCAAAGCTCGCACTTGACCACGTGCTACACACCACCGACGTCCCCAAGGTCGCCGTCTACATACGTTATTGTGTTTTGTTCTTCACCAATTCACCCCACCACAAACTCCTCACACCTCCGTCTCCTAGCGACCACCTCTCAACAGGGCACCGCAACCGACTAATCTTTCTGCTAACTCCGATCGTCCTCCACAACCCTCCACCAACCCTTCTGCCTGCTCTGGCATGTCAGAGAACTACGCCTAAACACCCTCCGAGCTCCACTTCACGCTCGCCTGCAATGCTGGTCCCAATCGCGCCCCAGTTCTCCCAAATTTGTCCATAACGTCCTATATCAACACGGATCGAGAGTGGTCGCCTACATCCTCTCGTTCCAGGCTCCCGACCAAGTGATTGCTTAATGCACATGCAATTACGACTTTGAAGGGTGCGGAACCAAGCTTCACTGGCAGCCGGTCGAAGTTGCCGCAGTACATACGGTTGGCTGGTCGTAAGGGAAGACATCGCATGCGTTCAAAGAAATGGGCTACACAGCTCGGCCCCACCCTTCAAACAGCTCCGTCGGACGATAAACATCGACGCAAAAGAGGACGGAACGACGGAGAAGTCGGAGCTGGTGAGGTGTTAGGTCGTCGACGGGGGAAATAAGCACATGGTCCACATGGTGCGTGGTGGTAGAAGCAGCTGCGAAGCCACGCGCCGGGTCGGGACAGGGGCTCAGTCGCTCCTGGTTTTCCATGCTTTGCCTACGAAGCCACGCTTCCCTGATCCCCGCACTGGGATCGCATGCTCTTTTGGGTGGTAACAGCTCGTGTACAGAGTTCCCATCCCCCTTCTCAACCTTGTTCCCTATCCATTCGGGTGAAGTCACCCCCTCCCTTCCCGCTGCACGTGGCGCTTGGGTAGCGCCACGTCAACTGAAGATTCCTTTTGTCTTGAAATAAATAACAACTATTGGATACTTTTTTGGATAATTAACTTTTTTGTGAATAAGAAAATGAACTTTGATAATTTCTTGAGTAATGTTCAGACATGTGATTATCAACTATTTTAAAGTAACCTAAAAGATGATTGTCTTGGAATCAAGTCACTTAAGAAATCATATTTAATAAAATACTATACATAGTATATGTCGTTTTTTTTTAATATATATATTTAAATTCGTGTACTTATTTTGATTGAAGAAATCCATTGCAAATCATGACATCCATAATGGATACAATATGAAAATGATTCATAAACCAGAGATTGAACTTAGCCAACTATATGAATTTAAATGATTTAATTATTTCAACACTCAATTACTAAAGGATGTTGACTGAGTTACACAAATTCATCATCATATGCAAATGCAAAAAAACATATCAAGAAGGTATTTGTTAATATTCAAAGTAACAAGTTATTTATCATAAAATTAATGAGTATTTTGCTGAATCAACATTTTCTAAGGCATTCTAACTTGAACTTTACAGTTCTTTAAATAATTTATGTGATTTCATTTGTCATCGTAAATTCTTTAAGTAGAACTTAGTAGTCAATTTTATTAATGTAATTATAATCCTATTCATCTATTTTTTGCTTTTATTGAAACTAAGACTTTAAACAGATTTTCCAAGTTTGCATTTTTAACATTCTTTCAATGTATGTTACGATTCATATTTCTATAATTAGTATTTTTAAATAAAAAACGTTTGTGTATATGTATATATATATATATTCAATTTTTTATGACCTCAAAAAAATAATTAAAAATATCCAACTTAAAGCCTTTAAACTTCTTGGATAAATTTATATAGGTCTGTACATGTATATATAGTTTTAAAATTATTTAACTGTAATTACATAAGTATGTACGTATGTACATATTGTACAAAATTCATGTTGTAAATATGCATACAGCATCAAATACAACAAGATCAAATATGGAATATATATATATATATATATATATGTTGCAACATCAAAACAATAGAAAAATATGCCCTATTATTGATATTCACAGTTAAATAGTTTATTGTTGAGGTGAATTCTCTATTTGGGGGTTTTTGTTTGTGCTGTGCAATTTATTTATTTATTTATTTAGTGTATATTGTTTACAATCAGTAGTACTACATATTTCCTGAGCTTGGGTTTTCATTTATCTATATGTTTATTCTATTATATTCTTTCTGTGCCGACTTTGATGGTCAGCAAATAAATGAATAAAATCCAATGGGTAACATGCTTAGAGGGTTGTTGTGCAGTGTCAAATGATATCCACAATTAAATTATCCAATATAGTTCACCACCTTTACCAGCTTTCAACAGAGTACTTTCATTCATAAATGGATGAGATGTCGGGCTAGTGCGTTAGTGATGAGCTGATGAATATTTGGCTCGACTGATGGATGAGTCAGTGGATGAATGTTAGGATAAACCTCATGTGGGCTACAGCAAGGCTGAGCACATGTGTGGGAAGGAATGTAGGCTCCAGAGACTAGACCCCACGAACCCATTACGGCACGTAATCTTTCGCGGCGTTATTCATCCATGTTTAGTTTATGTATCCAAAAATGGGTAACATCCATATTCTATATAGAGGTTCCCTTGGACTCATGCCAAATTATGGTTAGCCGAGAAGCTGGCGCATGTGCCCCGCATGAAACTCATGAGCATTTGTGAAATGCATTGACTTCATTATTTACTTGACTGACGTGTCTATTTATTGTGCTGGTTTTTGCAAAGAAGAATAAGTATTAGAAAAATACAACGAAAAACAATTGGTAACCTCTTCAATAAAAGCATTCGCCTTTGAATTAAAACACACATATGAAAAATCCTTTACTCCTAAAAGAAGGGGATTTTGGATCATAGATCACATTTCATAGATCCTCAAAAGTTAAAATAATAATAACAAACGTAAAATGAGTATAATTTTTTACACTTTTATTTTAAAAAGATATATTAACAACCATTGTTTTGTTTTTTTTGTTTTGTTTTTTTGTTTGTTTAAAAATAAACCATTGAATTTTTTTCTAAGTTGAGGATGTTTGAAGACTATCTTGTTTACAGGAGCTCTATAATACACATTGGACATGGTTTTATCATTTATTTCCGGTTTATTATTTTTGATTTGGTAATAAGAAGACAAAACAAGTTAAATATAGTTGGGATTATGTAAAAGATGTACATGGAAACAACCTCCAAAAGATTAAACCTGCTTATCTCATTTGTAATGCTATATCATCTTATATTTAACATATATCGTTTATATTACCTACAAATAACATTAGTGTTTAGTTTTTTTTACAATACCTTTTGTATTTCAAGAAAAAATTCCTTATTATTTTAGAATATTTAAATTAATTTAAAACATGTTCTAGAATTTTCAACAATCCCTTGTACTTGAAGAATACAATTGATTTTCATTAATGAAACTTTTATTCTTTTCTTTATTCTATTTCTTATGGGAAGGTTATACATCTGACAGATTTTACTTATTTATTCTATATTACACAGGATGATGACAATGAGAATGACCAGGAAACAGAATTGAAAAATACAACAGGGTAAATGCGTGTATGTGCATGTGTGTGTGTATTCATATATATATATATATGCACACACACACACATGTACATCCAAGTTGACACAAAGACTAAGTTTCACATAATTATCTTAAAAAGACCAATATCAAATACTAAAATGATTTTTTATATCATTATTGGTTGCAGAAAGTATGATAATCTTAGACAATGTAGATTGTTCATGCTTTTTGGATTCATTTTACATATAACAACTATAACCAATAGATATGTATGTGATTGTCAATGTGTAAGAATAAATTAACTAGAAACAAAGCAAATAAAAACAAATTGCAATGGTGGGAATAGTTTTCAAGTTATGATAATTGTACTGGATAGTATTATCTGAATAGATCTAGTAGCAACCATACTTCAAATCATGCAAACTAGCTACTGACCACTCAAATAAGGGTTCAATACTAGTTGTATAGGAACTTGGCACTCCATGTGAGGAACATGCCACACATGTTTCCTTAAGAAGCATGTGAGTAACATTCACAAGACCACAGCTTTGAATGGAACTTTTTCAAGTCTTTTGAACCATTTCCAAGTCAAACAAGAATTAGATTCACAAACTCTGTATGTAGACTACAAAACCATTTATGATTCAAGCACTTGGTTTAAAAAAACTTTTTTTTAAGAAATAAAAGGAAGAGAAAGAATATATATATATATATTTAAAAAGTGTACAGGTGTAGCATTACTTGTTTGATTGTGATGTTTTTTGTAATTTTATTTTGGTAATTTTATGTTTTTAAAAATTCAAACAAATAGGTAGTATCAAAACTATCTTCAAGATTATATATATATATATATATATATATGTATATAAAGTTGTTTTCAAGGTATTTAGTTCTCCAATTACCCTTGTATTAATATCTTTGTAGACATTAAAATTTACCTTTGTGGGTCATGCAATCTTCATACTACTATGCTCTCACACCAATCACTCCAATTGAATCCATCCTCACACTTAAAAACAATGGATACTCATTTATTCATTTATTTCAAAAATAAATGTAAAAAAAATCTTTAAATCACTATTTATAAAGAAACTTTAAAAGGAAAAACTGAACTTAAAATCAATCAACAGAAAGCAGTCTTACAACAATCCAAGCAAATAGTGATTATTATTTACTGTGTAACCAGGATAGGTATTATAAGAGTATTTTTCCATTTTATAATGTTAAATAAAATGCATAGGTATCTACAATTATAAGAAATAGGTCTTCATTCTGCATTGACATTCTAGCATGGGAGGTTCTGCTACTGGCATTCATTGAGTAACTTGGAAGCACTTTTTGACTACCACATTTGAATAGTACGTATATATTAACAATTTTGATTAAAAAGTTTACATAATTTAAAATTTACAAAAAATCTTCAATGAATCCTTCAAAATTAGGCTTGACTGGACACATTTATAAATGTATAATTTATTGAATATGAAAGCATGTATTAAAACATTAACGGAATACAATAATAAATTGGAATGGATGTAATTGTTTAAATATGCCATATTATCTATGTTTAACATGGACTGCCATCATGGAGATTTTTTTTATGAAAATGATTACTTTAATAACTTTAAAATTAAAGATAAGACAAAAGAATGTATGTACTCAGATTCTATGAAATACAAGCGATCCAATTATTTGTTATGATGAAAGTGTAGAGACACATCTTTTTCATGCAAAAAGATGAGAGCTTTTCTTTTTTGAAGCAGAATTTAAATTTCAAGTTATTTTTGAAAAAAACGGTAGTCAGAAAACAGAACAAGTACAATTGTATCAACTACCAGTCAATTTTCATGTGCTGAGTGCTCCCAGTGAAACATACAACACATACAAGTCCAATGTATGAAGAAACAGTAGATGAATAAACAATTGTACAGGGTACTTTGAATAGCACAGTGCTGACGTACCTTGAAGTGGCATGTGACGTGACACTCACATGAAACTTGCTTAGCGTGGAAAAAGCCTCAATCATCAGACGGGTACCTTCTGAATTGCAGCATTTGGTCCTTCAGCAGCTTAATGTTGGACTCGTACGTGAAGAAGTGACACTCACAACCCCTCAGTGGAGCAGCCCTGACGCTTCGAAAGCAACTTAATGGGTTAGCCAGACTGATCCACAACCCCAAGAGTTGCAAACACGGTTGTCTACCCTTGGTACAACCCCACAGAAAGCCACCTTTCAATCGGAATGTTGAAGCGTTCATCTATCTAGCTCCCACCTGAGATGAGTACTGTTTGAGTCAACAAAGAAAGAATGAAAGTCCTCAGTTGTATCAAAAGTCAGCTGAAAGATCTTTCCCTTCTAGTACGTTTATATGGAAAACACAGAATGTGTATAATACTTCTGATTTCTTAGATGCTTGTCCTAGGAACGACTCGTCGACTATTGCGTCTATGATGATTAATTCAATTTGTGTAGACGCGGCTAGCCAGGTAATCATTTCAACATCTTTAGATGCGTTTCCATCTCTCTGTGTAAAGCGTAAGGATCATACAGCACGCTTGGCAGCCGACATTTCCCACACCTATGTACAGATTTGAAGTGTAATAATGTATTGACCAGAAAGCTGGTGAAAGTCTTCGGTTTCGCCCCGAACATCTGGTCTTTAGAAATACTAGTAAAAAACCTTACGAAGGAAGATGGAAATACGTAACTTTACATTACGAAATATTCATTGAAAATTGTAAGACAATTCATGATACGTTCACAAGGTTTTACAACTGTAAATGGCTGAATTGTGATGTGCATGAGGTTACTCCATGATTCATTGGCACTTCACCTCAGGTTAAGGAACTATGCCGACATTGTTATAATGAGTCATTATGATCCGTTGCACATCTGATCTTGATCCCTAATTCTTAGGCAGGTTCATCAAAACACTCCCAGACTTCTGTACAATCCTTAACAATATCATCAAAATGCCGAATACACGAAACAACAAAAAATGAATTAGCTACACCAACCAGAAAACTCATCATTCCTTCGAGATTGTCCTACCGTGAACAAGTCCAATAACTTTTGAACAAGAGTCTTTCAACAAACCTGTATGACATGAATCGCAATAATGTTTGAGATCGCGGGATTCCGAACAAGTGAACAAGTGCATAAGGAAGAACCCTGACGCAAGAAACTACTCGGAGAAAGCAAGGCTCATTTTGTTAGCGTAAACTCTACGAATCAAAAAGAAAAACCGACCACCAACGCAATTATACAAGCCAATCAATAATTTTCATTAAAACGAAGATACAGGAAACTTACTGCATTAATGAGAAGACTTCTCCGAACCCCGCCTAAGTGCATCAATTGCACGACATCAAAACCGACGCTTGGGCGTCGCTTGTTTGAACTGCACTTCCCCTTTGAGACCGAGTGTTTAAACATCGTTTCAAACCGTGTTACATACGTCCATGTCTTCCACCATCCTCGCCAGCAATTCCACCGTTTTTTCTTCATCAGGTCCACGCCGTCATCCGGCTTCCTCCTCATCACTTCCACCGCCGCCGCCTCCTCCAACTCACTATTCTGCTCTCCCTCTTTTCTCCTCACCACCACGACCTATCTCAAACCCTTACCATCAAGCATCCTCTCAGCATGATCCTCAAGGACCTTGTAACCAACAGAAATCAAGGCGAAATTCTGGAGATGAGACGTCCATTGGCGATGGCTTGCAATGAATGCGGACGATTCAACACCTCAAGATCTTCCCGTGTTGATGAATTCAAATTTGAATCGTCGATTGCGCCATTCCGTGCATGTGTATTAACGTACTAACGAAAGATGAAAATTTATTTATTCGTTCTGGGGGAGGAAGAAGTGTGGCAGACAGTTTTAGCGCCAAAGAGCGCTGTGGTGACTTGGCAGGTGATGATTAGTATCGACCCGCTTTTGGCGTGTTCGGGCGGTGCCAGCTTGGGCTGTCGCCTATGCTGACGTGGAAGGCCCCGTTGGCTTTTGTATAACCCCTTTATCAAACTTTTCCATGTGATTATGTTTTTTCTTTTTTTCTTTTCCTTTTCTTTTTGACATGCGCACAGTCAACTATGTGTATAGATTCATTATTAACCAGATAACAAAGACAATAGATCCTAATACCCCAGTTCCCAAGGCAGGTCTAGTAGTAATCGATTTAGGACTCATCTTATGTGATTCACAACTCTAATCTCCATTTAGGGTTTGAAAAATTGTGCAACTATAAGGAATTTTGGTATGCAAGCTGATAGCCATACCAACTCTGTATTCTAGAATTTTATTGGCTATTCATTCAATCTCCTAAAAAAATGATTCTAATTGGTCAAATTGTGTTTTAGAGGTCTTTTTAGTTTCTACTTATATGTCTTGAGACTTGATTGTACTAGTTGTTGTGTATGGGTGTTGGTTTAAATGTTGCCAAGATAAAGATATTCCTTTGGCTCTAGATAATTTATAATCAAACTCTTTAAAGTAGAGCCTATATTATGCTAAATATTTTGGAGTTTAGAGGCAAGTGTTGTTATGTGAATTTGTTTTTTAGGACCTCTTTATTGAGTTAGATTACCATTTTGTAAAATAAAGAAGTGGTCTAATTTCAAATACATTTTACTTAGAAACAATCCTAAAACATGTGTAAAGTTGTTTTAGTTGTATAGAGTTTGGAATATACAAAGGATAATAAGCTAATATGTTACTATATATTATATTATATTATCTTATTTTAAACATTGATTATGACACTTTAATATCAAATTTAGTAGATAAATTTTTTTCCTTCTCAACTCAATACTTGTACCAAACATCTTTCTAATTGAGAGCAAAATTAGATCCAAATTTGACTTTCTATTTAGAAGAGATAAGATTTTATGATTATTAAATTTCTTAGATAAGTGGTCTATTAAGTTTAGCAAAATATGGAATTATTTTATTTCTTGATTATAACAAATATAATTATAGATGAATGTAAATTTTTGACATATTGATGTTTCTCAATCCAAATAGAGGATAAAAAATGGGATCATAATTAGAAAATATTTATATGGTAGAAAAGATGTAATAATATTTTTTTTGATTTTTTTAATCTTTACAAAGGCATCATAGAATTATTCTATGGGACCTCTTATACGTGTATAATTTGTAAGACATGTGTTGAACTTATAAGACAAGTTTCCCACATGTGCGCCACGTACTTGGCTTATTCCGCAAGCTACCAACATGTGCGATACATGGCTAGCTTGTTCCACAAGCTACCAATATGTGCGACATGTGGCTAGCTTATTAACTAAGTTTCTAACCTACCAATCACCTGTAGACATGTATAAAGGTGATTCCGTATCTATGAAGCTTCTAGGAAGCTTCTTTCTAAGATATTATTAAATTAATATAATTTACTTACTTCTATTAATTTATATTGACTAGATAATTATTGGAGTGAATCTTATGTCCGTGACATTACCTTTCCTTCTAGGGACAAGTTCTACAAGGAGCAGTGATTACATGTTGAGGAAGTCCAAGATATGTTGAATTGCGTTTGCCACGTATTCTGATCTTTGTTCCTTTTAAAAGTAGTTGATAGGTCCTTTCACCCATCGATAGTGTTCCATACTAAGGCGAGAGGACCACCATGTTATTTGATCATTGTTGAGGCTTTCATAACTTCTTTCAAATAAAACATTTGGAATACCATCAAGAATAGTTCCTACCTCTAAAAGTATCACCAAACATTGAGAGTCTCTTCTAAGGTTGTGATGCCAAACACATTGTATTTTGCTATCAATCCATAGAAGGACATGTCGTTCTTGAGGATCTTTATCTCTATTCCATCATCTTGAAGGTTATGATAGTCGTAATCTCTTGTTCAATAAATCAGCAAATGATGGCTCTTGAGTTGAATTCGTTAGTTGTTGATCCTCCATCTCTTTAGCACAAACAAATCCAAGGAAATAATAAACAATGATATAAAGTAGGATGAAACTTCTATAGAACCTACTTTACTTTATAGCAAAGTTTTTTTTGACTTTTTATCTTGATTTTAACAAATATTGTCAATGAAATGTATTGACTTTTATTGATGCATTTGCTAGATTCTTGGATGGCTCCTATGTGCGTTCACTAATATCATATCCATGCCAATGCACAAGATATTCCAATCGATTTTGGTGCCCCCTTGAATCTAAAATCTCTTTGATTTTGAATTCTTTATTATTATCCACTTTTATAAGAAGAATTGGTATTTGTCTTCTTCCTTATATATCTATTATTTTGTATGGCTCGAGTAGTGATATGTGAAATACAAGATGGATCTTCATAGAATTTAATAGGTATAATCGATAAGCAATTGGATTGATTTATTCACAAATCAAAAAAGATTCAAGGCTATAATAATCCAACTTATCGCAAGGACGGATAGTCTTGATATTACGATGAAGTAACCATATCTTATCACCCATGTGGAATTGACGTTGTTCCTAGCGATAGACATCTACATTGATTTTTTGTCGTTATTGAGCTTTCTTTAATTGAGCATTCATTGTTGCATGTAGCTCTGACAATCGATTTGCCAAATCTTTTGCCACAAGATTATTAGCTTTTGAAAAGTCAAAAGTATCAAGTCGTGGATGATAACCATAATTTATAAAGAATGGAGTTTGTTGAATAAAAAAATGTATCAAATTATTATAAGTAAATTGTGCCAATGGCAAAAGAGTTGTCTAATTATCTTAATGGTAGTTGATGGTATATCTCAAATATTGCTCCAAAACTTGATTTACTTATTTTGTTTGTCCATTAATTTGACGGTAGAAAACTAAGGATAATTTTATATCCACCTTCAATGTTTTAAAAAAAGTCCTCTAAAACCTTGATATAAATTAAATTCCTCTATTTGATATAATATTCCTTGATAATCTATGATAGCAATAAATATTATCAAGAAAGAGTTTAATTATTTCTTCACTTGTAATAGATTTTGTACATGATACAAAATGTGCCATCTTGATAAAACAATCTACAATCATGAATATAAAATCATATGAACTTGACTTTGGAAGATCCATGATAAAATCCATAGAAACAGAGGACTAAGATTGTTTTGGTATAAGTAATGGTTGAAGAAGTCCGTAAAGTCGGTGACAAGGAATTTTTGATCTTGAACAAACATCGCACGACTATACAAATTTTTTATCAATCTTTCACAATTAGAGCCACCAAAAATCTCTTGAGATTTATTCCAAAGTCTTATTATATCCAAAATGTCCTGCTGCAGGGAGGTTGTGACAAGCTTCTAGAGCTCATAGTTGTGCCGCATCTTTTCAAATATATAAGCATCCTTTAGAGTAGAGTAGATCATTCTTGAATTCAAATTTAAAAGTATCATGAGACTTAGACAAATTATTCTTAATCTCATGAAGAAGAGGATCTGAAGGTATACTTGATTGGATTTGTTTGATAAAAGTTGAATCAATAGTCAATGTTGATTTCATTGCTCAAAGATGAAATTGCTCCGGCTTCAAGAAGATTATTCTTTATTGATCAAAAGCTGAATCTTCTTCTTTTGGTATAAGATAAGAATATCTAGAAAGGACATTGAACAGACCTTCTTATTTTCTTGGTCGATGGGTGATAATAAATTCGAATCTTGGCAAAGATATGCTTCAACAAGCTTGGCAATGATTCAATACGTGCGCGGATGTGAAATACTCAAAGTTCTTGTGATCCGTATATACAATGATTAGTTTAGAAACGCCTTCTTGATAGTGATGCCATTCTTGAAAAGAATCCACAATTGTAAGAAGTTCTTTATTATGGATTTTGTAATTGATCTCTACTGCTGAAAATTTTCTATAATAGAAAGCTATTAGGTGGAGTTTGTCATCTTCTCCCATTTGTAACAATATTGCCCTCAAAGCAAAGTGTGAAGCATTTGTTTTCATAAAAAATACCTTAAAAAAATTGACATGATATAAGATTGGTACAGAATTAAAAATTGTCTTCAAAGCTTGAAATGATGCTTCTCTTTCTTTACTCTATTTGAGTTTGTCTTTACAAGTTAAACGTATAAGTGGAGCTGCAACTTGAGAAAAGTTCTTGATGAAGATTTGATAGTAATTGGAAAATCCCAAAAAATATTGCACATCTCATACTGTTTTTGGAATCTTCTAATCTATGACTGTCTAGACTTTTTTAGGATCCATTTTGAGAATATCATTTGAAATGATGTATCCTAAAAAGATGAAATACACACTTTTCTATCTTGGCATATAACCCTGTATCTCTAAATTTTTGTAACACATGACGAATATGAAGTTCATATTTTTTTATATTCTTAAAGTAGATAAAAATGTCGTCTAAATAACAAACAACAAAATCATCAAGAAACTCATGAAAAACGTCATTCATAAGAAGTCCAGATATTAAAGAAAGAGGGTATCTATTCTTGATGATAATCTTATTGAGCCCTCGATAATCTACACACATCCATAGTGATCCATCTTTCTTCTTTACAAATAAGATAAGAACTCTTATTAGAGATTTTGAATGGCGTATGGAATTTTTGGCCAAGTTCTCATCATTGTATTTCTTGAATTCAACTAATTCATTTTGAGATAGATTGTAGATCGGTCCAAATAGAGGCTGAGTTTTCTCTTTGAGATCAATTGAGCAATCTTATGGACGATGCTCCAGAAAAATGTCTGCATTCTTCTTCTCAGAAACGTCTTAATAATCTTGATATTGGCTTGAAATGCCACTTAAAGTCCTTCTACCATCAGAAATGAGTGTAGCATAAATAGTAAAAGATGATCCTTCTTTTGCTTCATTCATAAATTCTTTTGTACCTATAACTATGGATTTTACTATATTAGGCTTATAATTTGTTACTTGATTTATGAGACTCTTATTAATGCTTTGAATAAATTCAAGTCTACAAGAAATCCAATCTATTCAAGGATTATATTTTTTTAGCCATGATAAATCTAAAATAATTGAGTTAGAAGGAGATTTAATTATATTAAAGATTACACAACTGTTATTATCATCTATTATTATATTTATAGGAAGGATTTCATAAATAATATTTCCAGAAGATATTAGGCAACCATCTATTACTTCTACATGTACGGGTTTAATTTTTTGTATTAAAGATATTCTACAACTTTTAACAAATTCTTTATCTAAAAAAACACAATGAGGCTCTTGAATCTAGTAAAATAGAGGCTTTGTGATTTTTAGGTCCCAAATAGATATCTATTATAAAACAAGGAGAGCGTTCTGAGGAGAGGATAGGACCTTTATTAGAAATTGTATAAGATTCCACCTGCATGGTGTCTAATGTAGTTGGACAAATTCGTTTTTCAACATATTGTCTCTTTTGACAACCGTACTCCTCATCTTGTGGTTGTATTGTTTCTTCGGACAATGTTGAGCAATGTGCTTAGGTTCTCCGCATTATAAACATAACCTTTCTTGATGACGATAAGTCTTTTCTTGTTCAATAAGAGGTTTAAAATGTACCGCGTCAATTTGTATGTCTTCTACTTCTGAATACACATATTGAGAAGATATTGATGTTGCCATTGTATTCTAGTATCGTTGGGACTTCATTATGTAGCTCTCCGATCAAAATTCAAAAAGTTGATTGTCACACTTCACAGCAAAATCAATTATTTGGTTCAATGTTTGAGAATTGGATAAGTTGACCATCAATTTCTTTACTTCATATTGTAATCTATAGAGAAATTGGCTAATAAGCGCAACATCATCCCACTTGGTGTCAATTGCTATTTGTCAAAATTATGAAGCATATGATGTCACTGATTGATTCCCTTGTCGCAAGATATGGATCTTCTTGGTTGTAATACAAATTGTATCATATTCTCCATACATAGATTGAAATTCCACTAAAATTACCTCTAAATTATTCAATATTAGATCACATCGTTTAAGAAAAGATTAAAACCATGATAAAATAGAATCTAATAATAATATTATAATAAACTTGACTTATGATCCTTGGATTGGATAACTTTGGGATTGAAGTTCAATCACCAGTTGAACTTGATTGATGAATCCTTCAAACTTAGATTTGGTGCCATTAAACTTCTCCAACAAACTAATTTTTAGTTCTTTGATGCTTGAATAATGTGCAATTATAGATAAAGTGGTATGGCTTGAAGCAGCTTGAATCATCTCTATATCTTCATTTCCTACTAATCTTGTTGTTTCTTGTGGTGGTGCATTGAGTTGATGCATTGAAAGCATTAATTCTCTCATTTTCTCTTGCATTTGTGCCACTGCATTCTTCATTTCACCAAGCTCTGCCATGATATCACAATAGAAAAAGAAAAAAAATATCTACTCTTATTATAAAATAAAACATTTAAGAACAAAGGAAAAAATTCTAGGAACAATATCAGTTTAGAAGTGGATAATCCACAACTTCTAATATACTTATGTCTTATCAAGAGAAAGGGATAATCCACTTTTAATTAAGAAGAGACAAAGCTTTGATATTATAACTTCACTCTTGTCAATATATCAAGGACACGAACTAATACAGATGCATAAATTAGTAAAAATTATGTCAAAAGAAAATAATAAGATAGAAATAAAGAAATATGTATATTCAAGAAGAAATTAGAATGGCTATTGTCAAAGACTAGAAAATACATGAGGCTCTTGAATTAGACTAAAAGAAAGAAAGGAGTTGATAAGAATGAAGAAGACTTCATTCTTGCCTCTATTTATACTATCTATCTAAAAACTACGTGGCAATATTCTATAAGACCTCCTACACATGTATAATTTATAAGACACGTGTCAAACTTACAAAACAAGTTTCTCACATGTACGCTGTCGTATGTCATGAAATCTTGCTTGAGAATGCTCCGGGCACCTGGCAGTGGAAGATAAAAAAGAAATATGCAACAAAACTAGTCCTAACCTCTCTAATCAATCTCTAAATAATCCTTAATTAAACCTTAATTAAATCCTAAAATAAACCCTAACTAAATCC
The DNA here is from genome assembly GCA_036785485.1 of Physcomitrellopsis africana. Classification (NCBI taxonomy): domain Eukaryota; kingdom Viridiplantae; phylum Streptophyta; class Bryopsida; order Funariales; family Funariaceae; genus Physcomitrellopsis; species Physcomitrellopsis africana. Next base: position 706,311 of record JAWRVF010000019.1, on the reverse strand, counting down.
TAGTCAACCCTAGTCAAATCCTAAAACAAACCCTAATTAAATCCTAGTCGAATCCTAACCAAATCCTAAGAAAATCCTAAGGTAGTTTTAGAATCTCAATAACTATCAAATAAATTGTTGATCTTGATTGAAATTTTTCACACACCTTATAAATTAAGTCAAAAACAAGCACATTAAGTTTGAAGAAGATCTAACTTCACAAAAAGAAGAAAAATCCATAAATTTACATGGGTAACGGCCGGCCTCCTTCTCCAATCTTACTGCCAATATTCCAATACCTAAATCTCCCTTTTACACTATTCAATTGCTCTCAAATTGTGTACATGCATAGGAAAACAAGTCTACTATCCACATATACAAATTTCACTCCAATCCAACTAGCAAATTGCTCAAGATCTCAAAAATTCCAACTGACCTTCAAAGCTTAATTCTCGAGACCTTGACCTACTTAAATCTCAATTACATACAATTAAATCGTTAGATTGAGCTCAAATTCATAGCGCACATTAACAACAACAATATCTAAAAATCCACAAATTTTTAGCTGTAGATCTGCTACAAAACTTCTGAAATTGTCTAAAATATCAACCTTATTTTATTTCACAAAATCCCAAATTGCCGAAAACAACCATGACTTTGCAAAGCTATTACAAAGTCATTTTTGATCCAAAGCACTCCTAACTAAATCCTATACAAAATCTCTTAAGTCTTCTCTTTAATCCTATCTTTTGATCTGGCAAAAGACTCTTGATTTGCCCTAAGCAGCCGTTTTAGTAGCCAAAGGTCTGATTTCAACCCTGTCCTACAAATGGCCAATCCTTGGGTATCCATCTAACCTATCCTAGGGATTTTATAGCCCGATCCTACCCTCAACTTAATCCTAATGTCAATCATGCTAGTGATTTATCTTTTTTATTATATTTTTACTATTTTATGGCCTTTTTAAGACAGTAAAAGAATTACTACAACCTAGAAGATAAAATTACTAACTAATTCTTATCTACTAGCTATTAAGTGAAAAAAATAAACTAAGAGACTCTCATAAAAACCTTGTTAAAATATGTTGAATTTTTGTTGAACTAAGATAATAGAGTATTAATTGAAAAATCATTTTTAGTCATAATTTCACCATATAATCGTGTCACAACACGACAACGCCATGTACTTAGCTTATTCCGCAAGCTACCAACATGTGCGACACATGGCTAGCTTGTTCCGCAATCTACCAATATGTGCAACACGTGGCTAGCTTGTTGACCAAGTTTCTAACCTACCAATCACCTATAAACATATATAAAGGTGATTTTGCATCTATGAAGCTTCTAGAAAGCTTCTTTCTAAGATATTATCAAATTAATATAATTTACCTATTTCTATTAATCTATATTGAGTAAATAATTACTAGAATGAATCTTATGTCTGTGACAAATATAAATAGAAGATTGTATTTTCAATAAAATATGCATGATCTAATATAATAGACTTATATTTATTTATTAATATATAATAAATAAATAATTTAATTGACTTAATATAAAATACATATAATATTTTTATATAATCTAAAATTAAAAAAATAAAAACTTATCTTTTATATTTTATAAAATTAATAGATATTAATTTATAAGCTATATATATATATATATATATATATATATATTAGTTTAAAGTTAAATATCTAAAAAAATTAATTTAAAAAAAATTAGAACTTGATTTAAAGAAATTTTAAATTCTAATTAGATGGTTAATTTTTAGTATAATATATAATTTTAAATATATTTTAATAATTATATATTTTAAAGATTTTATCATCAAATATCTACTTCTTTGAAAAGGTGCATTTATGTGTGTGTGTGTGTGTATATATATATATATATATATATAAAATGAGGACTTGGTGTAAACAAAGCCATCAAAAATATATTTGATATTTTATATTTTTGGATTTATAAATTAATTATTTTTATTAATTTTTATTTTCATACAACAACTTATTTGTTTTTTGATAAATTGTTATACATATATATATATATATATATGATTCTTTAACTTTCTGTTTTTTTTGTTTTTGTGTTCACAGCAATCTTCTTACAAATAAATAAAAGACTATACACTTATCATATTTGCATTTTACTTCAAAAAAATTATAATTCTTTTAAATTAATGAAAATATTTATGACAGCAACAAATCTTTGTTATTCTGTGCTTATTTTAATAATGGTATTTTTTAGAAGGTATTGCAAATATAACAACTACATAGAAAACTATTTTATGTCAACCTTTTTTTTTAATAAATTGCTGTCAAACTCGGTACAATGTGTCTTTATCTTTTTAAACTTTCTCCATTGCAGGAAAACATGTATAAAAGAAAATTAAAAGAAAAGAAAAAACAACAAGGGTTGTTAGATGCAGTCACAAAACTAGCATACTTGGCAACTTATGATCAACAGCTCATAATTTATTTTGTAATTATGTGATAATAATGTCACAAAAAATATCATCTCTTTGTGTGTGTGTACATAGATATATACACATATACATACATACATACATCTCTATTAGCTTGTCAAGATGTTGTCAAATAATTTTTAATTGTCATTTTTATTTTAACATTATACCTTACATATATCACCCTGTAGGATATGTCTTGATCAATTTTTAGCATCTAGATTTTGTTTATTAGCTCAAAGTGACACAAATATTTTAACATATTAGTAACAAACTTACTTAAGACGAATTTCTACTAAACCTCAAAATCAAACATCCCAAATTTAACCATATAATTTATAAATTTTTTAATCCATATTTTTCCCAATCCTTGGGTATTATGAAAGTATTAAATGATTTTCTTACATAAAAATTTGGAAATCACAACACATTAAGTCTTACATAGCTTTCAATTTTTAAAACCAACTGAAATAAAACATTTATGCTTTGCTCTGAAAGAGGGTACTTTTATTTGTAATAATTTAGACTAACCTTTATGCTCTATAAATAACATATGAATTAACATTTAACTTCAAATGAAACTTCAATTTCTTTTTTGCATATTGTAATTTAAAATTTTTTTCTTTTTAAAAAAACTCATTTAATAAATTCAAACATTAGATTTTTATGTAGAAAAACCAAATTTCTGTATTTTAGAATAATAATAATAATAATCATAATCATAATAGTAATTCTTTTTTATGTCTTTACATTGATCTTGGAATGAAAATGAAATGCTCATGTTTGTTACTTTCCTAATAGTATTTATTAGCTTGTTATATTTCAGGTGCAATTTTATCATACAAAGATTGTTGACTTTAAAATTTTGATGTATATAACTACAATCATAATTTACATCTTTAATCTCCTAAACTATACGGTTGGGCATTTTCTGCTTGATTTTTTTTAAAGAAAATTCACAGATTTTGCCCATCAAACTTACTGGATAATTATTGAGAGTTGTGAATGATTTTGGCCATCTACCAAAAATTCCAGAAAATAGATGCTCGTGTCAATTCCAGCGTCGCCACCCTCGACACACAAATCCTGCATGTCCACACTTGGGGCCGAATGTCTCATTCTCTAGGATTGTATCTCAGCGTTATCTAGATCTTGGTGCTGGTTCTGTCTTCATCTCGCATCACTTCCACCTCCACTTGGTCACTCTTGTCCCGTGATGTTCACCACGGTGGAGTAGCGGACGGTTAGACATTCTCTCACTCTTCAATGCCACCTCGTTTGTTTCTCTAATCTCCTCTTGTTGCCCGCTTCCACTTTAGATTGCTTCTGCGTAGTTTTCATCGCTTCATAGGTACTCCTATCATGTTGCGATTTCTCCGCAAGGACCTGAATGTTTTCACTCTTGTGAAACCATTGATGTTTGAATGCGCACGGTCACGACGGACGAGATAGGTACTAACTCGCACAGCTAGTTCTAAGATAATTTCAGGCACAGCGTGGAGATTCTTAGCCATCAGTCGTCTGATTCACTGCCGGTCAGTTAATGCAAGCGGGCGTGGCGTTCACACCTCTATCGCATGACCTTGATGTTTAGGTTGAACTGGAAGGAGGTTCATCGTGGCTGTATCGGTGAGAAGTGCTTATTGCTGCATCTTCCGTGAGAAATCCGATGCTCTTCATTCCTCTGCAGGCCACAAGATAATGTGTTTATTCGCCGCTAACGATCGGTGAGTGTAGGTTCAACCTTATGGTCTTCAAGCGTCTGCGAAGGATTGCAGATTGTGCTGGATTATGAGCTCAGAATAGTGAGAATTAGGATGCTTGAGAGGGTCGTTTGTTACGAGACATTGTTAGTAAAGATGAATCAGCACAAGTCGTCATGAAGGGAGTGGAGATGCTTATCCAGATAATTGTTATGTTGAATTAAGTTCTACATTTATTTCGTTGTGTGTGAATTTGTCATTGTTTAGAATAACAAAACAAAGATAAATTTTGAAATGGAATCAGTAGTATGACATTTATTAAAATTATTTCTCATAATAAATCATATAGTATATTAACGCTGTAAAAACTCTTATCCAAACAATCATGTCAAATATATGTTTACAGTTAATTACATAGTTTCATAAATCAAATCAATCTGATTGAAATATTTTAGAAATACTAAAGTTTTATAAATAATTTAATATTTTAATATTTTAATATTTTAATAATTTTTTTTAAAATATTTTAATAATTTAATATATAATAAAAATTACTATTATTATCAAAACATATTATATATATATATATATATATATATATATCATGTATTAGGATACAAGAACTGAGAGATTAAAAAGCTCAAGAAAAATAATACTTTAGATTAGAAACAAGATTTAATTTATGATTAGAATCAAGAAAAAATTTAAATTGCTCTAAAACTTGAATTGGAAAAAATAAAGTGATCTTTGTCAAGTTTCTTTATTTTTAACATGGCAAGTGGATTTTATAAAAGTTCCTAAAAAATATTCTAACACTTTGAAAAATATTTTATTGAAACTTATAGAAGGCTCTAGATGACTCTAGAAGATTATAAAGATTTTTAAAGTCTAAAAATAATGATAAAAATATCTAAAAGTTTTGAAAGGTTATAAAAAGTTCTAATAGGTGATTAAAGGTATAATATGTTGTATGTACAAAGCATTATTTTATCTTATAGTAACATGTTTTACAAAAATAATAAAAATAAAAACACCATAAAAATAACTTTATCTTATTATAAAATAATGATCTGTCAAAAAAATATCATTTGAATAATATAATCTTCAAATATTTTATACATGAACTAATCTTAATTTATAAAGATGTCATTAATGGACTTCACAATTTTTTTTATGCATTAGTCAAATTTAAAAAATTAAACTTTTTTTATTAATATATATATATATATATATATCTGTGTGTATATAATATTCTAAATATATATATTTATGATATAAATTAAAGATTTTTATTAACTTTATATTTGATTTGTTTCTAATTTATACCTAAAAATGGTGGTAGAAGATTCTTTCATAAAATATGTGATTTGTGATAGGCTTCTAAAACTAAAACTCAAAAAATTAATAAATCTAAATTAACTTAAATTAAATTAAAAATTTTAATTCTAGCATAAAAAAATATTAACAACATTTGTTGTATATATGATTATAAATAGATCTATTCTTTAATAATTTAACTTCTTGAATGGTAATTTGTTAAAAAGTTTGTTAAAAAAAAAAAAAAAAAAAACCGTAGCTAATTTTCTAGATTAACTTTAACTAGATTTATAATACTAATTTAAATGATATTGTATAAAACTTAGACATCTTGTAAATGTAGTACCAGTTTTTTATGAACGGTACTAATTTAATCATTAAATCTTTTGCAACTAGAGTTCTAAAATCTTTTAATGAAAAATACATCTTTTTAAAAAATATATATTTTACAATAATAAATGTATGTTGGTTTTATTTTTAAAAATTTATTATTACAGAACAAAATGCACCTAATTTTTTTAAAATATTATAAAAGAACTACTAATTTTGTGTATAATGTATGTTCTGTGTAACCATCTATTTAGAAATAAATTACTACACAAAATAATTCTTGATGATGCATAAAATTTAAAATAATTATTTAAAAAAAAAATTATACAAATCATAGTTTTTAATTTAATATAATATTTTTTAAAAATTATATTAATATAATATTTGGTTATTTTTTTAAAAAATAATTAAACTGGCTATATAGAATAAAATAAACTATCTTGGTAAAAAAATCCAAATTTATTAACATTGAGTCTTTTTTATAAAAAAGTAATTGATTTGTAATAAAATTTAATAATAAAAATAACAATGGTTTTTAATAATAAAAAATGGACTGAAATATAGTTAATGACTTTAAATTTTAATTCTTTCACATGCATTAGATGACCATTAAAGTTTTGTATAAATTCCCTTATTTTTACCTATTCATAACTTTTAGAGATCAATTCAACTGTTTTGTTAAAATAAAAATATCCTATAACAAGTAGATCGTGGTAAACTTAAACAACATATAAATGTACAAATTGTGCAAGTATATACAATAATATTTTAAAGTACATACAATAATATTATTAAGTATAATTCTTTTGAATGAAAAATTAATATCCATATAACTATTTAGATGTGTTCTTTATTAGTTCAAAAAATAAGAATATATATATATATATATATATCACATTACAAATATTTTATCTTAAAAACATGTCAAAAAAACCAACAACAATTATTTGTTGTATTTTGATTGTATTGGCTTCAATATAATACATTTTTAAAAAATGACCAATTGTAATCAATCAAAAAGGACATTTGGTTTTTTTAAAGAAGTTGCTCAAATGTTGAATAAATATAAATTTAAACCAAGTTAACCTCATACATCAAATTTTTTTGGTGTTTAAATTTATGTTACAAAACTTGATGTAAATTCAAAACTTAAATGCTTAAAAAGCATTCTAAATTCTTGTAATTTGTATAAACTCCTATTACATGTTGAGTTTCTTCAAGTAGATATTGTCATTCCTCAAGAACATCAAATATTGTTAAAATTATTTGTTATAAATTTTGTAGTTAATTTCTAGAGATTTTTTTGTAGTTATACATTATCAATAATGTATAATTATATATATATATATATATATAATATATACATATATATAATTTTATATATGTATATATATATATATTATATATATATATATATATATATATATGTATGTAAAATTATATATATGTATATATTATATATATATATATATATATGTGTGTGTGTGTGTGTCAGCTCAAAATACCATATGATGTCAAAAAATGGAGATTTGAGAACCAATTCATCTCACAGTTGTAACATAGTTTGATAAAAAGGCCTAAACTGTCCATTCAGTGGCATAAACAGTTGTTTCAAAAAGAAACTTCAACCCACATAATTTGATTTGCACATAGTGTACATGCACAAGGCATTTAATGTGGTCATATGTATTCAAAGGTCAACATTGTACACTATTGACTTTGTACAATTGGATTAGAGAATTGCTCAATTACATAATTCAAATTAAGGAATTTTTTTATCATGATGAATTATACTAAATTATACATATACGTACACACACATATTCACGCACTTCGATGTAACAAGATTAAAGTCAACGCGTACACAATCCAGAGATTTACGTGCATTTCAAAACCAAATTATTCTACAATCTATTACAAAAAGTATCTCCCCTAACCGTGTACGAATTATTATATAAATTACGATCATAAGAGATTGTATACGACACGTATACAAAGTGTCTAATCGCGTCTTCGTAAGCCGCGGAAAAAGCCACCAAATAGGCGTATTACAGCTGGACGAACATGATATCAAATTTGAGATTTACTGCAGCTTTCTTATTGGAGCACTCGGTGGCGGGAAGGAACGGAGAATTGGCCGGAACTACGATAACAACCATCGTCGAAGCTTCTCGAGCGGACAGGAGGGCGTATAAGTGCCGCCTCCTTGTTTGCACCATGTTCGTGGTCTGTGCGCTCGGAACTGGCTGACGGAGCTTTGTAAGAGATACAACTGGAATTTGCTCGTGAGGTTTCTGGTTTTTGAATTGGTATTGCGCTTCTGCAGGATTATTGAGGGTTGATTACGAGACAGAGATAGACAGGGGCTGAAACAGGGGGTTGGAAGAGAGGTGTGGAAATTTTGGCTACAAGAGTGGCAAGATGAAAGGATTTGCGAGCCTTGGGAAGTCGAAGAAGCAGGAGAGCGGGACGTTGGATCACAGCAGAAACGGGAACGGAAACGGGGGATCTGTAGTTCCACCCGCGGGCGCTTCTGTTTCTCCGAAGGCTAATGGAAAAGTGGTGGTGAAGACACCGAAGGACGAAAGCTCGGGAAAGCAAGGTATAATTTCTAAGATAACGAGTAGGGCTAGCTTGAAGTCGAAGCGAACGAAGTCGGAGAAAAATGGCGGTGGATTAACTGTTACACCGGTGGTGCCTGGTTCGAAGTCCGAGCAGGAGATGGAGAAAGCGTTCAAGGTGTATGACGCCAATAAAGACGGGAAAATTTCGCTGGCGGAGCTTAGTTCTGTTCTTACTCCTCTTGTCGGTGCAATTTCGGAACAGGATATTGTTCAAATTATGAAGGAGGTTGATACGGATAATGACGGGTTTATTAGCTTGGCTGAGTTTGTTGCATTTCACACGTCTAGTAAGCCTGGAGTTGTCAACGGCGAGATTTCTCCCGATATGGATCCAATGAGAGATGCATTTCAAATGTTTGATAAGGATGGAGACAGCCGCATCTCTGCGAACGAATTGCAGTCTGTTTTGGTCAGTCTTGGAGACAAAGGTCATTCAATTGAAGAATGCCGCCAAATGATCAATAGCGTGGATAAAGATGGGGATGGGCATGTGGATTTTCAGGAATTCCAAGAGTTGATGGGAGGTTCGTAGATAAGGATGTGCGAAGGGACTGAAATTTGCGGGGGTGATGGTTGGTGACATCATGCATTTAGCTTGTGTGTCGTTGCTATCTCTGTTTGGACATCTGGAACGGCAACTGAAGGTGCAGATGTGAAGATCAGTCTTTACAGTCTTCCACTCTGCGGGATACTTTCGAGGACAGAATTTGAGATGTGCTCATTTTGAGACTGGGTGGTGCACATTGTCATTCTGACATGACCATAGAAGCACTACATGTCAGTGCACCAGCTTTGGTTTTCTCAGAACTGATTCGACAGGATTAGTGAGGTAATTACCTCTCACAAGCTGTTGCCCCTCAGTAACGTCCCCATCATGCAATCGTCGACCGACGGAGCAGCAAGAAAAAAGATCCAAATCTGTGATTGTAACTGATCAAGAGGAACAGACATAATGTGGTGTCACGTTGGAGGTTGCATTGATCTACCGATTTCGTGCCAATTTCTTTTTTAACACCCATGTTGTACAATTAATACATGGCCGTAGGATTTACAGTAAGCACTGCACTTGGTGTTCATAACTCATAAATCTCAGTGGTCCGAATGCATTGATATACGAAATCGATGTGGGATCTGTACCCCATTATTCATATCTTCAATGTGCTTTTGTCCACTTGTGAAGGTGATATTAGTATACTGCGTAGAAGTACAGCCAGTCCTTGGGCAAATCTATTCGGATAGCTTCCTTAATATACAAATGGTTTGCTATTCATTGCGTACCAGTTTGAAATAAATATCATTGAATGAAAAGGATTGTATCAAGTATTTAATAACAACGTGCCCTAATTTCAATGCAAAATATCTCTTGTTGGTTAACGTATGTTGCCAAGAGATTATTTCGAATTGGACTTACCAATTTCATAAGTATGTTGACGTTGAAGTAGAGATGTGCAATATCTTACTGCTTGTTTCTTGTTGAGATCGCAAGTGAAATTAATACTGCACTTCCTCTGACTTCCATTTTGCACTTCTTTTGACTAGCAGATTTGAAACGCATGTGACCGTTAGTTATGTTCACATCTCACCCCAAAAAATAAAAACAAATCTGTTTTCGGCTATTAGTCGGTGTGCAGTGGTCAGTGGTAGTAGTTGGTGACACAGTGCTCAATGGTAGTAATTGACTTTCTGGGAAAATCTTAATCTGGGAAATAATATACATCCCCTTGTTCACAAATTTAAATTTAAATTTTTATTTAATTATAATTAAAACATCAATAATACTTGCCTTTTCTATTGATAAGTTTATGGATCATGATTTGGCTAAATAATTAGGTCCAAATATGGAAGAAAGCAGCCCTAATAGATTTGGGAATCACTTTTTGTACAAGAAAATATTATGTAGGATCCATATATTGTTGAACTTAGACAAAGGCCTATCTTGCTTGATAAGAGAATATTTAATTGTGTGTTGCCTTCTAAGTCAACTCAATCTACAATATTCTTTTAAAATAAATCACATAATATATATGATTTTGATCCTCATCCTTATTAAAGTATAAAACATTATATTTTTTTCTTTAGATTTATATAGTATTATAAGCATAAAAGTATTAAGAAGTTTTTCTAGTAGTTTGATTAACAAGTCTCATAAGATTTTGTTTTTTGTTTTTTGTTTTGTTTTGTTTTGTTTTGTTTTTTTTTCTAATAGCTTATTTAATAAGTATTATCAAAAAATTTCTTGTAGTAGTTTAATTAGCAAGTTATTAAAAGCTTTGACAACAAGATTTTAGAAGTACAAGTAGTATATATAAAAAATAAACTAAAGCTATCTTTAATTTAATTAATTTCTATTTTAAAGTTTTATTTTATCTATTTTAAAGTTATATAAATATCAAATTGGATAAAAAATTAAACTAAAATTAAATTTCAATATGTAAAACATATATTAAACCATATAATGGGATGAATATAAGTTTTATAAAATTTGTATCTTAGATTATAATAAAATATGTTTATTTATTATATTTTAGATATATTTAATTTGTTTAAATTTATTTTATTTAATAATATTTTAGTAGAATTATAGATGTTTAGTCTTATAAGGTTAAAATTTATAAACCAAAAGAAAGGATTAATTAAAATAATAATATTCTATTAAATAGTGATAAAACTTACAAATTTGGCTTAATAATATTAAAAGTTAAAATATTATTCAAAAGATCTAACTATTTTCTTGCATAAATTATATTAAAATATATTTATACTATTCTAAATCTCAAATAGAATATTTTTATTACTAAATTTAAATAAGATAGAATATTTAAATATTAAAAAAAATATTAACAATAAATATTATAATTTTGAGTATCTATTAGTATTTTAAATACTTATTCTAGATTAATAGTTATCAAAGATACTTTGTGCCTAATCTTAAAAATTTATAAATTTTTTTATTTATTTAATTTATATTTAATTCTTTATATCTGTTTGTTTTTATTCTTATAAATTTTTTTTACATATCTAATCAATTAATAAAGAGTAAAGAAAATAATTTTTAAAGGTTTAAATGGCTATAATAGGACATAAAAAAATATATTATAGCAATTTATACTATCTAAGTAAGTAGAATTAATTCAAAAAATAAAAAATTTATTAGAATTTGATATAAATAAATTTAATAAATAATATTTTATCATAAAATATCATAGAAGCCTCTTGGATGTAATTTGGACCTATAAGTATTTTTAAAAATGCTAGTGGCAATAAAAACTTGTCTTTGAAGTCTTTTGAGGATCTATAAAATATTATAGAATTGCTTTACATATTAAGTGCTAGTAATGCAAGCTTTGTGGCTTTTACACATTCTTCTTGTAATTTGGTATAAATAGAGCTAAGACTAAATTCATCCTCTATCTAGTCAACACATTACTTACATTCTAGTCTTGATTTAAGATTTTTTAGTTACTTTATACTTAGCAATAGTTATTCTAAAAATATATATTTTTTGTTGAGTTTTTTCTTTCTATTTATAGATACATTAATTATTATTTATAACTTTTTTATAAATTAATGCTTATAACATTAATAGCCTAATATTGTATAATACCACAACTATGGTTTGTGCATTCAATAAAATAAATTGATCCATTGGATTATAAAACTTTTCTAAATAAATAAAGAAATAAATATAAGTTAGATTATGCTGGGATTAATTATTGTACAAGATGTGTAATATTTTATTATTATTAGTAAAAAAACCAAAAAATAGGAAAATAACCTTTTTGTATTTTTTATTTCAAAAAAAATATTTAGTTTGTAATTTATTAAGATAAATAGTAATATTGACATCCATAAACAGAAAACTTTTTTATTTCTATGAATTCAAGTCTAAAACCTATTAAGTTTATAACTCTGAGTGGGAATTCTTAAAATCCTAATATTTGTTTAAAAAATTATAATTTCAAGAATTATATATTTTTCTAAAAATATATATTATTAAAAAATATTATATATATATATATATAGATAATATTATCTAAGATATATCTTTAAAAACATTAAAAATAAAAAATAAAAAAATAATACTATAACTTTTTTTATATCAAATTAAAAATTTAAAAAATTAGGATAAATCAAGTAAAATAATTGGTTAATAATTATTAGTATCTAATCTATTACAAATAATACAAAATATGGTGATTATATTCCTAATTAAAATTAAATATTTATAATAGTTATAATAATAAAAGCTAAAATTTTATATATCTAATATCATTTGTAGATAATTGAAGTTATTTGTGGATCAAAGTTTTAATAATATTATTTTTTATTATATTATTTAGAATTAAAATCTTAATATTTATAATATTATTAAAATATTTTTTTAAATTTAAATATGATTTTTTTAGTTTAAAAGAAAGAAAGAAAGAAAAAAAGAAAGAAAAAAAAGACCTGATTCTTATTTTAAAAATATTTTACAATGTCTGTTTAATAGCAAGGTTATCAAGCTTCTAAAATTTTTTTAATATTAATTTTTTAATATCAATGTTTGTAGAATAATGTATAAATTTCTTTGATGTCTTAAAAATTTGTTGTAGATATGTTATTGCAAAGTTTTAGAATTTGAATGTGTGTATATATATATATATATATATATATATATATATCTTTGTAGTCTTTATAACAAACATAATAGCACATATATTGATATTTAAATTTTTAAATTTTTTTATCTGAAAAAATTATTTATAATATAGAATTTAGTATTGATTATAGATATTATTAGGTGTGGAAAATTTATTATGGAAATCTCATTAAAGATTTTTTTTTATATTTTTTATATTTTTATTTATTTTAGCTTTAATAAAAAATATTTATAAAATATAATAAATTATTATTATTTTGATAGAAAATCTATCTTAAAAGATAATTATATTTTTTATTTTACTTTAATACTATGTTGAATATGGTTATCTTACAAGAAAAAAAATTTAAACTTATCAAAAATAAAAATATAAGTCATGTTGGCTAAATATAAAATGAAAAAAACATAAAAAAAATTAAAAAATTCATTGTTACTTTTGATTATATAATAGAAGATTGTTGGTTTTAAAATAAATATATTAATAACAAAAAATTGATCTAGTTTGTTGAAACCATTAATATTTATAGATCCAAATTATATATGTATATATATATATATATATATATATATATATATATATATATTGAAGATTTAATATAAGATTGAAATAAAATTAATTAATAATTTTTAGCCAATTTATATTTATACAACATTTATAAGTTTTATAGTAAGAAATTTTAATTATACTTTAGTATTCTTTTAGAAAACTGTTAGGTGAACACCCTCTATACCACACATTGTCCACATACACACAATAAAATTCTTATTTATATTTTAAAGTAAATTTATAATAAAAGATTCTTTAGATGAAATTAATAATCTTTTTATAATAAATGAAAGAATTACATGAAATATATTATGAAATTTTATTAAAATTAATCAAAAAAAAAAATACAAAATAAAATAATAAAACAATAAGTCATTGCATACAAATCTTTTATTGTAAATTTATCCTAAAACTTTTTAGTGTAAATAGGAATATTGAAAAAAATTAAAAATATATTGTCTATGTTTAATATTTTTTGATTAATTAGCTAATTTGTTAAAATTAATAAAATATCATAACACCTCTAATTATATTTTACACAATTAAAGTAGTGTATGTTTTTTTTATAATTACTTTAATTCTATATGTTATGTGATATCAATTTTATTCTATATCATAAGAAATAAATATTAAAAATAAAAAATATTTTTATTTTTATTTTTTAAAAGTAAGATAGGATTTTGGTTTTATCTTTCTAAAATGGTTAATAAAGTGTTTTAATTGTATCTAATTAAGAGCATGATTTTTCTTGAGTTGTAAAAATTGACTTTGAAAGATAATTTGGTTTAAAGTACTTAGTAGTGCAAAAAAATAATATAAAAAAGAATAGATTGATATCAATATAGAATAAAAAAAAGTATTTTGATTATAAAAAATATTTTTGATTTTAAAAAGTGGTTTTAAGTAAGATAAAAGAAGATTTGGAAAGAAAAAAGAAAGAAAGAATTCTATTGTTTACATTTTTATCTAATAATGTGCTTTTAGAACCAACTTATAGATATTCTAGTATGATTTGATTGGAACATTTGATGGATTGGATTGTGTAATATAAATCACTTATAGGTAGACTATTAAAAAGACAGATGCAAAATGAAAAAATTTAGAAGTAAAAGTTATTTTTTAATTTTATAATTTTTAATTTTTTATATAATATATTTAAAATAAGGATTTATACTAGAGATTAGATTTCTTTTATATTTTTTAAAAATCTAATGTATTGTGCTACAAAATATATTTAAAATATGCTTCAAAATTATTCATGTAATTAGTTTGGTATTTTAGAATCCTAGAATATAGTGTAGAAATTCTTTAAAATATCAAAGCTAAGATTCTAAGCTTAAAAAATACAAAGGTTAATTTTTATTAAATAAAAAAATAAAATATAATTATTTTTTTTATATGCTCTTAATAAACAATTACAAAGAAAAAAAAATTCTAAGATTATCTTGTTAACCTAGAGTTTTATCAATTTTTATTTATAAATTTTAGAATTATTGTTCTAGGATTCAGAATTAAAGTTTTTCATTTATTAAACATATTATTATAACAAATTTTTATAAAGTTTGATATCTTATCTTATAATATATATATATACCAAAAAAAATTTATATTCACTATCTCAAAGGAACAATCTTATATATCTTTGAAAGTAATTTTGAATAAAAATCTTATTTAATATAATTATGGCAGAATTAATCTTAAAATCAATCTTATAATTTGTTATCACTTGCACCATTATTGTTGAATCTTATTTACTTGGTTCAAGTTGAGGTCAAATGCTAGAAATGATTATAAAGAATGAAGCAAATAGTTGTTTGTGGTTGAGAAATGAAAAAACTCAATCTAGGTAGGGAATGTCAAATTTAGTAATGGTTGTAGTTGTTTTATTGACTTATCCTCACATTTATTCTTTTGTAAATTGGTTCAATGTTTTATTAAAAGCATTGCATAAGTGTGTTGATGTATAGCTTGAAGAAAGGAAGAAAATAATAATAATAAAATTTTAAAATATATGAAAAATAGTAAAACTACTAACATTGTACCATCTACTAACTCCTCTTGTGCTCATTCAGGAATTTCAATGGTTTCATGAAAGATAGCACAATGCTGCTAGGTTGGCCTCTGATAGTGAATCTAATATCCCATACTATATGGTAGTAAGGGTATATTTCACCAGTAAAATTGAAGACTTGAAGTGGCGCAAAATCCTCCACAAAATCCTCACATGATAGCCTGATAATATCACCAAAGGCATGAGAAAGACAGTAGCTTAACTGTCACAACTGTGGTCTACCTCTCCAACTCGCAATGTAGTGACAACACATGTTAGACCATAAAGACAACTAAGTTGCAACGCTAGGTTTGGTGGGTCACTGTTGATTAAATGGCTGCCAAGTGCACCGCCTCCACAGATATATACAAACATTTGAGCTGAAAATCCCATACAAGGTACAATCTCCACATTCACGATGATGATCCATACACCATGCGAAGGTAAATGAAGCTACCATCTGTTGTAAAAAGCCCTAGAAAAGCTTTGCTGCAAACAACAGTGTGTTCTGTACTCTATTGAATGTAAGAATGTTTACGGTTAGCTTTCTATAAGTGTACCTTCGCACTATTTTCCAGGAAAGCCTTCAATTGCACCAGCAAGTCTCATTTCTTGGCTTCCGAAAACCTTAAACAGCGATACTTTTCCCCACTAACAGTAATCTCTAGCGCGCCATCTTGATTGTCCAAGCTTGATGCTGTTCCCATAAGCACACTCTTCTCTTTCTCCAAACTTTCACGCTCAAGTCGTAGCCTCGTTTCTTGCTGTACAATTTCATCCTGAAATATAGGAAGTGTTGCAAAGTCAGTTCAAGTTTAAAGGGGGTTGCGAGGAAAAATGACTTTGCTGAGCACACCAAGATATGATTAATAATCGTGTCTAAGCAATGTCAGCAATGAGTACATAGACCACGCAATTTTCTTCCCTGAGCCAACATCTAATATATAGAGAATAATATACTTTCCACACGCACAAAACCCCGAACAGACTATAACGGGGAGCAGTAAGACTAAAAGGTACCTCTCTTCTACTGAGTTCCGCTTCTCTGGCAGCTTCTCTCTCCGCAACTTCACGTTCTCTCTCGTCCAAATATCTGTTTATCTCTCTTTCATGATACGGTCTTGAATATCATTCTCAAGCGCTGATTTCAAATCTCGTATAAAATTCTCTACAACAGCCTTGATTCGCAAAGACATTTCAGCGCCAAGATCCTCGCTGAGGGTGTTTCAACTTCCTCTCTCAAAGAAATCACATAAGAATTATTTTAGATTAAAGCACATGCGTTGCTCCCATGTCATCGCTGGAATCTGCAAACATACAAATTTTTTACAGATATTATTAAAAGGTCGGAAACAAATAACATGAATAACAATTTTGAGTAGATTTCTTATAGAATTTCCAAGCGGAACCAGAAACCAACCGTGTCGTCCCAAATTTCAATATGGCATACTGTCAATGGCTCTGAAGAGTTTTCTTTAGAGAATCGATTTGAGAAGACACTGCTACGTTGCAAACAGAGGCCATTTCAAGCAGACGTTGAGCTATTGCACTTGCCGTCCTGGAACACCTACAATCTGAAATTGTGACTACTCACTCACCCATCTGCGCTACATGCAGAACACCTAACCCTAATTCGAACAACTTGAATCTCCCAACAGCAGCACTGCTACGATCACCTCTGTTATCTGCTCCAACTGCAAGCACTTAGAGTACAAGCCAAAAAAGAGACTTGAACCTTAAAACTTCCGTTACTTCGTGACATTCCCAATGACATGGAGTTATTATTCAACTAACACAAAGAGTTACTATTCAATAATAATAATACTTCTATTGTTATTGCCAGGCAATCCACACATCCTAGGGGATTCGTGAAATCAAGTTCCGCATGCACCGAAGAGATGAAACAAACACTCAGCAAATACTTCAAAACTGAAAGCATCCGTCTGCAACTACAACTGCTCTCAGAAAGCATTCAACCAGTCAATTGAATCTCCTCAGCATTGTTCAATCTTGCCCTTCCAATCCCGAGAATTCTTGAAACTAAAGTAACACAACCTCGCAAGCCATGCCTCCAGACGCAGTGGAACTTATAATCACTCACTTCAATGCCATCAAGAAAACGCCGAGGCAGATGAGCAATCGACAAAGCAGAAGGATACGGAGGTGCCCATCTGCAGCAGCGAGGAGATCATGCTGCAGCAGCAGCCATCAAGCAACGCGACACACATTCCTTGAGCGCTGGGCAGAGCGGGAGGAGCACGGATCGGGGAAGGGTGGGGGGGATCACGGGACCGACCCCGCTGGAATCACCTGGACCAAACCCCTACACGAGTTTTCTGTAATCTTATTTTTATTATTTTTAACACAAAACAGGGTATATTCAATGCATAGATTATATAAGATAAAGTACAGATCAGAGCAGCTTATATCCTAACACATTATAGCAAGGTGTATATAAGATTACAGAAAACTATGAACCTCCGAAGTATATGTCCCTAACAACACCCCCTTCTCTAACGACAAGTCCTAAGAGAAGCTCAAACTTATTACATATGTAAGAAATTAAGTATACGCTGTACTATTGAAGCTATATATTCTGTTCTCCGTTCTTAAGCAATGGATTCTACTAGTCCTTGAAAAAATTGTCTATGGCCTTGAACTAGTACCTTTATTATTGAAACATCCCATCTAAAGATCTGATCTTCATTGTGGCCTTCAAAACATCTTCCAAATAAGATCTTAGAACTAAAAAGATTTACCTTTCCAAACTCAAGCAATATCACTAAAGCTCAAGCATTGGAATCAAGACTTACATGGTTGGGTCTTACTCCTAATGGCTCTAACCGAGGTTGTACTTGGCGTTGAAATGTATTGTCCTCACTTTGCTCAATTGAAGGCTGTGAAAACTGCACTAGTTCGTTTGAAGCTTGTATGGCAAGCAAATCTTTTGAGTCTTGTTCTTTCAATGCTTGAAGGTTTGACATGGTGATTAACTTGCTTCTATGACTCTATTCTATCTTAGAATAAATGACTATATATAGATGAAGGCTTTAGTTTAACTCTCCTTCTTTTTATGAATATTTCTTAAATCTAATCTTTACTAAGAAGTTATCATCGAATATATTTAGGTTTGTAGGAATAGAATCAATGAAATTCTTGTACCTTTTGAAGTGCATTAGCGAGATTTGCAGCTGGTTCCCATGTGCGCTCATTAATATCATAGCTCTACCAATAAACAAGATATTTCAATTTGTTCCACCTTCACCGTGAATCAAGTACATTTTTAACCTTGTATTCTTCATGGTCTTCAATTTTGATACTAGGCGGCAATTTTTGTATTCTTCCTAGAATATGTGACTCTCTATAAAATTCTAAAAGAGAGACATGAAAAATTGGATGTATCTTTTTAACAGATGGTAATTCTAAATGGTATGCCATTAGATTGATTTGCTTCTAGATAGAAAATGGTTCCAACCTTTGAAAGTCCAACTTATTGCTTGGCCGCTTAGTCTTAATATTTTGTCAAAAAAGCCATATCTTATCTCCAATATGAAAAGCAGGCAGTTGATTTTTAAATTTATCTACAGATGCCTTGTAAGCATCTTGAGCTGCTTGTAATTGAAGCTTCAAGGTTGTTTAGTGTTGTGATAGCTACTTTACAAATCCTTCAACCATTGGATTGTTGTTCTTTGGTATACTCCACAAATCAAGCTTTGGATAATATCCATAGTTGGAATAAAATAGTATTTTCTAAATTGAAGCATGAATAATATTATTATATATAAATTCCACTAATGGTAGATATAAGATCCAATCATCTTATTGATAGATAATGCTACATCTTAAATATTGCTCCAATACTTGATTAATTTATTCTGTTTGGCCGTCAGTTTGAAGATAGAAAGCCAAAGAAAGTTTAATATCCACCCTTAATATTTCAAAAACACACTTTCAGAACTTAGATATGAATTGGGATCCTCGATCAGATACAATATCATTTGATAGGCCATGATATCAATATATATTATTGAAAAAGAGCCTTATCATTTCTTCACTAAATGTAGTATTTTTGTAAGACATGAAATGAGTCATCTTTGTGAGTCGATCAACTACTACAAAGATGATGTCCAATGAATTGGATAGCAATAGATCTATATTGAAATCCATCGACAGAGGACCATGACTATCTTGGAATAGACAAAGATTGTAAAAGTTTATAAGCGCAATATCGAGGATTTTTAGACCTTGAACAGAAGTCGCAAGAAAGCACAAAGTCCTTCATTGCCTTCCACATCTAAGGCCACCAAAAATCTCAAGAAATAAGTTTCAAAGTCTTGTTGAATTCAAAGTGATCCGTAGCACAAAAGTCATGGCAAGATTGAAGAACACGCAGTCATATTGGTCCTTTCGAGATATACAAACATTCTTCAAAGTATAGAAGGTCTTCCTCAAATTTGAACTTATCAACATTTTCTTTCAAGCGTTGCTTGATATCAAAGGCGAAAGCATCATTAGTAGTTGTAGCACATATTTCACTGAAGAAACTAGAATTGATAGGCTCCAGTGTAATAGTGGCATAAAGATAGAATTGCTCTGGTTTCAACAAAGTTGTATATTGTTGATTGAATATTGCCTCTCCTACCTTTGGTATAAGATATGATCTCCTCGATAGAGCATCAAATAATCTTTATTGCTTCCTAAGGCAATAAGTAATGACAAAATTAAATCAAGATAGCGACATATTCCATCGAGCTTGGTAGTGATTAAGAATCCGAGCTGACATAAAATATTATAAGTTCTTGTGATCTATATATATAATCACAAGATGCATTGTTCCTTCAAAAAAATGATGCTATTCTTGAAATGAATCCACAATAGCAAGAAACTTCTTATCGTGGATTTCATAATTAATTTTGACAGCAGAGAACTTTCAAGAATAAAATGCAACAAGATGGAGTTTATTGTCTATATCTATTTGTGAAAGTACGGCCCCTAGTGCAAAATTTGAAGCATCAATTTCTAAATAGAATGCCTTTGTAAAGTCTAGATGCACCAATATTGGGACTATAATAAATGCCATCTTCAGGTCTTGAAATGCCTTTTCTACTTGAGGCCCTCATTTTAACTTCTCCTTACATGTCAATCAAATAAGAGGGGTGGCAACTTGAGAGTAATTTTTGATGAAGATCTGATAGAAGTTAACAAATTCAAGAAAACATTATATGTTTCTTACAGTCTTCGGAATAGCCCATGGCATAACCGCCTCTACCTTCTTGGAATCCATCATCAAATCCTTAGTAGATATGATTTATCCTAAAAATTCCATCTTAAGTTGGTGAAATACGCATTTCTCTGATTTAGCATACAAACATGTATCTTACAACTTTTGTAATACCAACTTGATATGCTCCTTGTGTTCCTCTATATTTTTCGAGTAGATCAAGATATCATCAAGATAGATCACCACAAATTTATCCAAATATTCTCAAAAGATATTATTTATTAAATGTTGAAAGATAGCGAGTGCATTTCTTAATCCAAAAGGCATGATAATATATTCAAAATGTCTATACCTTATCTAAAATATGGTCTTCCATTCATCTCCCTTCTTCATCTATACCAAGTTGTATACTCCACAAAGATCTATCTTAATATAAATCTTGGCTTGGCTGAGTTGTTCCAAGAGTCCTGAAATTAACAATAATAGATAACAATTCTTTACCATTATTTTATTTAATCCTCAATAATCAATGCACATATGTAAGGAACCATCCTTCTTCTTCAAAAAAAGTATAGGTGCACTTGTTGGAGACTTTGAATACCTGATGAAGTTCTTTATAAGATTTTCATCAATATAATCTTTCAATACTAAAAGCTCATTTTGAAAAAGATTATAGATTGGGCCAAAAAATAGTTGCGTTCCTTCTTGAAGATCTATAATACAATCATAGGATCGGTGCTCGAGCAATATATCAGCATTCTTTTTTTGAAAAACATCTTGAAATTCATTATGCTATTTTGAAATACTTGTCGATAAATTCATATTTTCTTTAATTGAAGTTGCATAAATAACAAACAGTGTACCTTCTTCGGCCAATCTTATGAAAGCCCTTGCTCCAATAAATAAAGGTTTATCAATTTGTGGCTTTTTTATAAATTTTTTTGTATGAATCTCTATAAAAAATGTTACTCCTTGTAACTTCGAATCTATAGATGGATTACACTTTTCCAACCAAGATAGCCCGAGAATAACAAGATTCAAAGGAATCCTAATAATGTTGAATACAATCTGGCTTCTATGATCTTTGAACGATACTTCTATAGGCGTGGTTTCATGAGTGATACTACAAGAGGATAAAGGTCATCCATCTATTATATCTATATGAATAGGTTTAGATTTTTGTACTAGAGGAATTTTGTGAAGCTCAATGAATGCCTCATCTATGAAACAAGCAGATGTCCCTGAATCTAACAAAGCGATTGTCTGAAGCTTCTGAGGGCCAAAGTACAAAGGAATTGTAAAACAATGAGCAGGTTGAGCAAAAAGAAAGGAACCTAAATAATTTTATAATATTAAGTTGTCCAACTGCATGGTCCCTACTGTGGCTAAACATTGTTATTTTTCTCAAGTTAGTCTTTTAGAGAAATATGATGGTACATATTCAAAGTTTTGAGGGTTTGTGAATCAAATTTGATTGATAATAGTTCTACAACCTGATACTTATCCGACAGAAGAATCATAGGTTGGATTGGTTGGCACTTTATTTACAAGACAAGCACTATCATAGTTTGCTCCCTTGTTTGAAAAAAGATCACTAATTTTGAGCAACTTTAAAATTTTCATAGAAGCATTTGGAAAATATGAAAAGATTCAATGGATAATAACTAAGAAAAGAGAAAGGTAATCTGCAACCTCTAAAATGCTTTAAGACCTTCAAGAAAAGGAGTAATCCACTCTCTCATAAGAGGGACAAAGCTCCAATATTACAATGAAAAAAATATCAATTACCTTTGAGTAGAGGAATAATCTACTAACTATGAAACTTTTCAACCGACTTTCAACAATTAAGAAGCTTTTAGAATGTTCTAGAAAATTCTGTGAACTTCCAAAGTGTATATCTCTAATACTTTGAGGCACTCTTAAATTCTATATAATTGCCAAATTAGATCTAATCCCAATTGTCTTTTTGTTATTTGGGCTTTATCTTATTTTTTGAAAAAGATCACTTTGTTGCTAAGTTTTTTTTTATTATTATTATTTATTTTTTTAAAATTTTATGTTACAAGCCAAATCTTATATAACTTTTTATAAATTTGATTGTATTCAATTGATTTTCATCATATCATTTTTCTAATGTGGAGGTTGTTTTATACTATAGACTTGAATATAAGCTTATTTTATTATATTCACTTAGGCTATAAGCACAAATCTTTCAATAAAGATCATAATATATAAAATCTCTTAAATTTGGATTATAAAGTCTATATAAAGATTATTTTTTAAAAAAATAACTTTTCATAGTCTCTATTTTATAAAACTAGAAGTTAATTTATATAAGAGGTATTTCCTAATTCTACATTTGTTAGACTTTTATATTCTCTAGAAATATAAATAAGATAATTTCTTATTTTTTAGGATTTTAGGATTTCATACAAAGAAAATATTTTGACTAGTCTATCTTCTTTATTTATTTACATCCACTCTTTTGTATCAAATAAGCTACATAAGTATTGCTTCTTTGCATGTTTGAGTTCAAAACTATAAATCTTATTAGTTAAATAAAAAAAAATCTTCTAAAATTATATTCCATTTAGTACTATCTAGATTCATTTCTAATTAGTTTATGCCAAACATTGATTTGTTCATTTTTTCTATATAGATCATTGAATTTATACACATTGACTTGTATTGTATATTTGAATCTATTATTAATTCATTGATAAGTTTAAGAAAAAGTTTGATATTTTTTTTATATAATTTTTTAGATTTTGGTTTAACAGCTACTCAAATAATTTTTAAAAAGCTTATTATCTAATTATTTGAACTATTTAGATAGGTTTCTTTTTTTTTTGTCTTTTTTTTTTTTTTTTCCTCTAAAAGAGAGATTTTTGTTAAAATATAATCTTTTTAATTATGTTTCAATTCAATACAATCTAATCTTTGTGGATCTAACTAAGATAAACTATATATCTTTTTCAATATCTATATATTAAGAAAAAAGATTGAAGACTATAATAAAAAATGATTATTTTTTAATTTAGAAAGACCTATCTAATCCTTGATTTTGGAAGGTGTAATCCCTTTACTTATTATGTTATGCCATTATCTTAAGAAAAAATAAATAAAGACTTTCCAAAATTACCTATCTTAAGGAGATATTCTATAAACTTACTTAATTTGATTAAAAGTAGAGTATAATTATAATTACTAAGAAAATCCTTAATTTTGTATGATCTTTGAAAAAATCCCAACAAAGAAATATATTCTAGACTTTATAGAAGGATTTAGAAAATTTTAGAAAAATAAAAGATTTTATAGAAATCCAAACTTTATTTGTTTTATTCTAATTTTTTGATTCTATATTTTATTTATAGTTGGATATAATTGTTTATTTAAAATTTATCTACCACTTATGCAAATCAATGGATTTAGCATCGATCATTCTATGTCTAAGAAATTATTAGATATTAGATTCTTTAGGATATAAAGCACCTACAACCTATTTAGTATGAAAAGATTTTATTGCATCTTTAGGATCAATAATTCCTAGGCCTCTTTTTTCTTTGGTTTTACAACATATAGACCATAAAATTTTAAAATGGATTCAAGATTATGTGTTTTTCAAAAAAAAATTCAAAATACCAAATATTTTTTCACTTTTACTTCCATTTCTTAAATCATTTTAATTTTCTTGAATATATTTTAAATTTGCTTAAAAAATATAATTTTGAGATTTTAATTGTAATTATTGATGCACCTCAAGTATTAGACCTTGATTTTCTAGATATTGTCTAGATTTCTAAAAGACTTATTTTTTATAAAAAAACTTCTAAAATAAATAAATAAAATCTTATTTTTTAATAAATAAAATATAATAATTATCTTTTATTTATATTACTTGTAATTACTTTAAAATCTTTAGATTATTGAAATAAAAGTTATTCTACCTATAATAAAAGTATCTAGGCATTGAACTTTGTAGATAAATAATTGATTCCAAAAAATGGTTAAATAAAGTTATATCTTTTTTTTTTTAATAATCTTAGATATTTTCTTTTAAAAGAATATTTGAGCCTACATAGAATCTATCTAACCTAGTAAGAATTCAAATACCAAATTCTCTATTATCCTAAAAGCATAAAATCCTACTTCTAAGTTTAAATAAAATTTTCTAAATAATCAAGATAATAAAAAAATATATATTTTATTTTCTTTATCAAATAAAAAAATCCTTTCACAATATATAAATTTATTTTCTTACTTCTTTCTTAATATTTATTGGAAGCATAAACATTATTTAGACTAACAAACTTTTTTAGAATTCCTTTAAAAATGATTCATAGGATTCTATTATCTAAAAGAGAATCTATACTAATAAGTAAATGTTTAATAGATGGAGATATTAGAATGAATATCCTTCTTACAACTATACCATTTGGATTTTTTTCAAGGACACAAACTGAAAAAGATGCATAAATTAGTAAAACCTATGTCAAAAGAAAATAATAAAATAAAAATAAGAAAGTATGTATATTCAAAAAGTAACTAGAATGGCTATTACCAAAGACTAAAAAATATAAAAGACTCTTGAGCTAAACTAGAAACAAGAAAGGAGTTGACAAGAGTGAAGAAGGCTTCACTCTTGTCTCTATATATACTATCTACTTAAGAGCTATGTGGTGACATTCTATAGGACCTCCAACACGTGTCTAATTTTCAAGAGACATATCAAACTTGCAAGACAAGTTTTCTATATAAGTACTTAGCTTATTTTATAAGCTACCAACCATATGCAACACATGGCTAGCTTGTTGGCTAAGTTTCTAACCTACTAATCACCTATAGATATGTATAAAGGTGAATTCGCATCTATGAAGCTTTTTTATAAGATATTATCAAATTAATTTCTATTTATCCATATTAATTAGATAATTATTACAATAGATCTTATATCCATGATAATTATTTATATGACCTAGAGCTATCTTTAGTATAAAAAATCCAATATTAGACTAAAATATATTTTTTAATTCTTCAATCCTTATATGTCATAATTTATATTTTTATACAAATGAGATATTATATTATAGGATAATCTTATAAATTTGTAACTTAAGAACATTAAATAGATTAATTAAATTTATGTATAATATAAAATGTAATATTTAATCTTATCAAATATGTTTGTTTAAAGAAGAGCATCTTATTTATTACCAAGATTGGCATTAATAAAAATAAGAGCTTTTATTGTATTTTGTGGTAAACAATTTACCACCACTTTTATAAAAAAATTGAATCTCTAAAAATGAAAGTACCATTGTATTGGAGTCTATATAAATATATTTTTTTTTAAAAAAAAAAAAAAAAAAAAAAAACTTTTCTAAGAAGTGCAAAAAATATAAATCCATCCAATTGAATAATTTATAATTTATAAGGTATTTATTTAAAATCTATAAATTACAAAAATAAATTCTTATATTGAATAAATTTTATCTATATAGATTTTAAACTTCCAAAAGTATGATTTTTTATTGATTGTAAAAGATATCTAATTAGATTATTTAGAAAGAAATAATCTCACTTTGTATATTCTTTTTTCAACTATAATTCTATCATTGAGACTATTTTTTATCAATCTAGATCTTTATTAAATTTAGATTCTTTTTGAATTGATTGTATATCAGTTAAGAACTTGATATAGAATTTATATATAAATGTTAGCTCCTTGTTATAAAGTGCTATACTATATTTTAAAGTTTTTTAATTAGAAGCTTGTTATCTTCTTTATAATCAATTAATATGTGATATTAGTATAATAGCACTTCCAAGTGGTTATAAGTAGATTACAAAATATCTTCTAACATGGAGCATCTAGTTACTTTTATATTTTTATTCTACTTGTATTTTTTTTTTTTTTTTTTTTTTTTTTCCTCTTAAGGACTTTAGAAGAGTTTTTTTTTAATAAATGAGCATGTAGATGTCATCCTTCATAAAGTCTTCTCCTAGCTTAAAATACTATAATAATATATTATTTATATATCACATAATTCCTATAGATAAGAGTGATAGCCAAATTATAATTCTTTGGCTTTTTAATAATGATATGTTTAGTTTAGTGTATTTTAATCTAATATAACTATTAGTTATCTTAAAATAATCTAATAGCTCAAAAATAATTTGATTATGATTTAAACTATAATACTCTATAAAAGATGAAATTTGAATATTTTTGTTAATAAAAATCATCAATAGATTTGTGATCTTCACAATAGACATTTCAACTATAAGAGTTTGTGTATGGTGACTACTATCTTCTAAATTAAGATTTTTCATATATGAATTAATATGTACTACACATACATGCCTTATTATATTATAATTTTTTTATTAATGCAATTTTATAATTTATTTGCTTTAGCCATCCTTTATCAATTGTACATGTGAGAACTTGGAACTTATTCTTTGACTCTTCTACTTGTTCTATGTATTTATAAATAAATGCCTTTGCATTGTTAAAACAACTAATTTGTTGTGAGATAACAAAGTATATAACTAGGGTAGTATAAGACCACTTGTTTAGATTTATAGACTACTTTGTTCAAAAGATGAACAATCATCTTTCTTAATATCTTTAAGGATTAAATTCCTATATTGTATTCTTGGTTGAAATTAACCATGTCATTTCTAATAGCCATTGTGATGTTAATACTTAGTTCCATATTTATATATTTTTGGATATTTTCATGCATTATTTCTCTTGCCTACTTGTGTTATTAAGTTGATTTACTGTAGCCTTGTAGCCTTGATTATTTCTTGATTCTTTTAAAGACTTAATTGATCTTTCTTCTTCCTTTGGATCATACCTTGTCAATCTCTCTCCAATTGCTACAACTTGTTTTGCCAATAAAAATTTTCTTATATTTGCATATAATATGTCATGGACTGTATTAGAATGATTATTTTTTAAAATAGTCATGTCCTTGCTTCTAGCTATTTCCTTAATGATAGGAATTTGTACAATTATCATTATAATTTTTTTATGTTTGTTTGTTTTTTGATTTTGTCGACGACATTGGTCTAATAACTTTCTTACATACATGATTCATTATATTATCAATTATGATAGCAAACACATTTTTGCAGGAGTTTAACATTGAAAGACTTCAGAATTGAAGTTGGAGAAGAACACAAAGCTTTTGTGGTCTTCTGGTTCATGAATCGTGTACATGTTAGTGTAAATGTGTAACTGAACAGTATTAGTCTAACGTATCAATAGTGTACAAAATGATGAATCCCAATAGATTTATTATATCCCAGTATTTATTTTTAATAAATCGACCGTACTGATGTTATTATTAAATTATTGACAAGTGTACATGTAACAATATATTTATGTGGATGACAATCCATCTGTGTATGTGAAGCAACTTTCAAACATAGATGAGGTTTTCGAATTTGAGCTATCTATGTGGATGACAATCCATCTGTGTATGTGAGGCAACTTTCAAACATAGGTGAAGTTTTCGAATTTGAGCGTTTATTAAAGTCGCAATGGAAAAGTCAGCTTATTTCTATAGCAACACTATACAATCCATTATTGCAAAGGATGTCATCAAGTGTACTACACATACATGCAACAAAATCATGCTACCACAGCAACGAGAAAAACCACCCACGATCAAATCCTTCTGAAAGTATGGACTAGACAACAGATACCAACATGAAGAAGAAGCACAGGACAAAAAAAAGCCAACGCCACACGAACAGTATGATCGGCCAAGGGCTTACCAGTCTGCACAATATTATACAACATGCTGAAGAGGAACCACGCAGACAGGCGACGGCACGGCGTGTATTCTTCCACCAGGAAACAAGCTGTTTCTTCAACTAGAACTAGGGAGGCTTCGAATGCACAGCGGACAAATTCTCCAACTGGGTACTGACGTAGTACACATTGAATCTGTATCACATACTATGTACATTATTTACAGAGGAAGGAAAGAAAGGAGAAATTAGGAAACAATAGGCGGTTCCGTTGTTGCGGTCGCGTGATGGTGAGAGCGAACAACACCCGGCGTGATCCTTCAATTGAAGGAGTTGCTAGCACAGACTACGGATGGCATGTGGATATGTAACTAAGGGCCTCTAGTGGGTACGACGCAAAATTCTCCTTCCAATCCCTACAGAGGAGCTCATCAATGTGACAAGATCTCCCCATGTCCCTCCTAGCGCTACCAAGGGCAGGAATTCGACGACTGTGCATCGAAAGAGAGGAGAGCTGCATCAGGCTCGTCACCCGATCAGCATGTCTTGAACTCGTTCGATGATGAGGTTGCGGTTTCTGGTGTAGGTCAGGTTGAAATCTTCTCTGTCCGACAGCAGAAAGCGGTAGACCTCCCACCGTTGGTTGTTCACCTCGTGACGTCCAATGTCAGCCTGCAACAGGAGGAACAAGGATGAGCAGATGTCAGGTATCAGCACTAGCTTCAAGTCGAGTGCTGGATGGAATAAGGAGCTGTTGAGAGTTGACATCAGGTCGAGTGCGACTAATGAAGGTGGGGGAACATTAACCTGGAAAATGCCGACATCTAGCATCTTCAGAGCGAGAGTGACATCGTAGATGACGCGGGGGCGGCCCCGTCCGCAATTCTCGATGGGGGTTGACACGAACAACTCGGTGTCGACTCCTCGAGTGATGATCTTGATGCGCAGAGGGTTATCGACTGCCTCTCTTACGGAAGAGCGAATCTCTTCTTTCTTGGTTGGGTCGGTGATCTTTTGGCCCTTGGAGTTTAAGGAAAAGACGCTGATCTCACTATTGCCATTATCCAGTGATGCGATTCGCATGTGTGCCACCTGCAGTTCCAGGTCTTTCACGCATCGGAGAGTGTCATACAACAAGCCCTTACGCCTCTTGCATGTCACTTGGAGTAGGGTGTGCAGAGGGCTATTGATAGTATCGTGCTTCACATCAATGGTGGCCGAGCAGACGTTCTGAACTCCCACTATATCACCCCTACTATTCTCAAACGAAGGAGAGTCATCGTAAAACAAATCCTTGGTGAGCCAGGCCGGCGGGGGAAGAATGTCCAACCCCTTAAGCTCCTGACTCGCCTGTCTGATATCACAATGCAAACAGTTCGTCCCCAGCAATTCCTTCACTTGCTGGATCACCTCATCCCCTCGTTTCTTCCAAGGCAGCTTGTTTCTGCAGCCACAACCATACACAAACGCTGTCACCACGAGTACAATCCATTAGCGCCACATCATCTGACTGTAAGTCACTGCCTGAGACACCTCGATCACCTGCGGGTTTCGAAAGATGGGGAGAAGATGGTGGGAGGTTCCACATACCTACTGTCACTTATGAAGAAAAAATTGATGGACTTCTCCTCTGGGGTTGTCGACACCTTCACTTTGTGAATTGTGAACTCAAGTTCCCAAAGCTTTTGTGCAACGTCTGCAATAATGAACCCCCACGAAGATGAGTATCCTCTCAACAACTTTGAAGGAATATCTGTGCGCCTGGTTCACAATGATTGAAGTGAGGACACATGTCGTCAATCGAGACAAGGATCGAAGGTAGAGACGCAGGGAGAATTTCTGATCACCATTGAGTAGGCCAGTGCGATCGATTGAGCAAACTTGAAGCAGCAGCACTCTCTGTGATAAAGACACTTGAGTGCAATTGGGTAGAAGCGTTGGGAGAGCGGAAGGACACGCGTCCTCCAGTCGCTGCTTCAGCAATGTCCAGCGTGTGGGCAGTATTCTCTTCCTTGGGATCACCCAAAGCGCCACGAAGCACCACCGACCGTCGGTAGCTAGATCTGCGATTCCATGTGCGACTTCAGATTACGACATGACAAAATCGAGAAGGCGTGTGCGTTGCTTAAGAAGGCAGAGAACATTGCACTCTTGTGTAGAGCATACTCTAGATTCTAATTACCTCCTCTTGTGATGCTCAGGCCGAACTCGAATACAATACGGGCGATGTCACATCCAAGTCCAACTTTGTCAGGGCAGTTGATGGTTATCTCCGTAAGATCGACTTCTGGTTGTTCTCCCGCACTGACAACCACAAACTCATCACCGTAGGCCCTCATTGCTCTCATCCCAAATATTGTAGTGAGCTTTGCGTCTAGCAAAAAATACTGGCAACGCTAGGAGGAGGTTTCAATCTTTTCTCTCTCTCGAGCCAAGATGTCTCCACAGCACATACTCACCTGCACAACATAACCCAGTTCCCAAAATCAAACAGTCAGACAAATCCTAATTCTTGTAATAGCCAGAATTATTTTATTTCAAAGGAAAAAGTTGCAACGGAATAGAACGCACATAGACAGAGTTAGATGAACATCAAAAACTATACCCCCGAATCCCTCTAAATTCCCCACAGAGTGAACCAGCCCGATGTTACAAGGGCTTAATCCTTTCCTTGCAACTCTAGCTTAATTTTGATTGACGAATGAAATGGTTACAGTGTTAACAGCATCAAATGGCAGGAATGCATGCCAAGTGAGGTTGGAAGCGCTTGTCTACTTTAACGTGGGATGTAACAAATGCATTGATTACTGAACACTACCCGCACAATCGCAACCTCGATGTTAAGCTCAAGCATCACGGTTAGGTGAGACGTTTCAGGTGAGCACTGAAGCATTAGCAAGTTAGAGATCCCGCGATCATGATCAAGGGATTTGGCAAATTAATTATTACGAGAATTGACGTCCAAAGATAAACTACAATAGTTTACCTTGCCACCTACTTCTAACGTGTGCTGCGTCTAACTAGACTGATGAAAAGTCCCGCAGATCAAGATACGAATACTTCAAGCCTGGACCGCTTCTGTGTTGGGTGAACTGACCAAATCATTACTTCCCCTAGTCAGAATACAAAAAGGGAGCAGGGGCAGGAATAATAATAATAATAATAATGATGATGATGATGATAAAAAGGCCTCAAATGCACAGAGGTTTAACTCTGCTTCGCAACTTCCAATCGCAACAGCACGAAACCTGTAGCGATTCCAGCAAGAGTAAAACCTATCGCAATGGAAACAATGCGCTTAAGTCTCTGAGACCATGTCGAAGGTAACATCAAGGGTCGCTGGTAGATGAAATGCCCCGACGTGAAGAGCTCAACTGAAAGCAGAACGAGCATCCAACTCATTTGGACTTTTGGCGACAGTTCTGTGAAGCGAACGCACCTCACGATAAAGAAATGTGCTGCCATCGCAGCGAAGCTCCCGAGCTCTGGATCTCCATGCCCTGAACAGAACAGAACAGAACAGAACTGTTTGTACGCTCCGCAACCTGCACCCGCACCAGGCGGCTATGAACTCCAAACCCTTACTCTCGTTCTGCTCCAGCGCCCAAATCCTCTCCGAATCCATATCCTCTCAGAATCTAGTAGACCACGTTTGAAACATGAAGCTCCCCTCTTCAAACAGCACTGCTAAATACAATACCACTCTCCTCCGAGTCACGAGATCGTCATGCACTCACCAGTACGCGTCTCCACACGAACCTCCGGATATCTACTGGCGAATTCTCACTCACCGCAAATGTCAAGAGCAAAATACCCCTCCACACGCTTAATTCCAGACGTTACTTCGTTGAACACAGATTCTGCCAGATTTCTCTTCTCCCTGTCTGTCCCTCTCTCTCTAGTTTCTCGTGACACAAAATCTGCCGAAGTCAACAGCTTGGGAAGCCACGAAATCTCGGATCACCTCCAACACGTGTCGCGCCCGCTCCAGCCAACTGGGCCGAATTCAGCCCAGTTTGAGTGAGTCGACCACAGGCAAGGATTTCCAAAGCTGAAGAAGACTGAGATAGCGGAAGAATCTTATTCGTGGGATACGACGGGATGCGCATGCACCCTCCGACTAGCGACTGGCAGACACTCCTCCTCTTCTTCCTTGAGCAGCAGAGAAAGGCGAGCTCCGACAACCCCAACTAATGTCGCTCACTTTCCGCTGCGTGCCAGCCCTGGTCACTACAGCAGAAATCCATCCACAAAACGAAGTTACCCTGGACTATTCCCTCAAATCACTCCACCCTCGACACCTCTAAGAAAAGGTCCTCATCTGTACCGTATCTCGACGACACCCCTATATACTTCCACATGATATCATGTGTCCATGTACTACTCTACTAGATCAATCACTCCCATTCTCTTCTATCTTTCTCACTCTCACTCTCTCGCATCCGTAGGCAAATCGTCATTAGTCACGAAGAAAAGGACTTATTTGGACTGGATATCGACGACTGTACATCCTTAGGCCAGCCTCGCAGAATGCACCACTGACGATCTGACACCGAGCGACGATCGACGTCACTGCCACACACACCCCGCCTTCTTTACCGCTTCAGATCCGGCCAGCTCCTGTCATGTTCCAGCCCTCCCAACTCATGATTCAAGTAGCACACGCTCCGCTACCTGCAGCTGCAACCTGATCGACCCATCGATCATCGATCACAGACAGGAGCGACACAGACAACATCCATCCTCACGCGCACACATCCACACCCTCACCCAACCACGACCACACACAGACTCATCCCCGCCCACCCGGCCTTCCGTCTCCCATGATCCATTCCTTTTCCATTCCCGTGAGCGTTTCCCTCTTTGTTTATTCCTTTTTTTGGTTTCCCATCTTCCAACGCCTGAAGTTGTTGAGGTTGGCTATCCTTTTCCAATGGCGGCCGACATGAGCAAAAGCTTCGCCCGGCTCCCACTTTGCCCGTCCCGTACTATTCTTAGTCTCACAGTCCACCATGGATTGATTTGACGTGTTCGCCCCTTTTCCTCTCCCTCCAGGGTACCATTCTTTTCGCATTTTATAATCCCGTTGCGGCATCTTTTCCGCTCTCAAGACCCTTATTGCGCCTGCACGCCATATCATGCACCCCAGCTGCCGCTCCGCCCCGGAACCACCCGTGGTCTCGTATCCCATTCCGTATCGTATCCCCCTGTGATAGTGTACGTATGCAATGGAATGTCCCGCGCCTGTCTCCTGTTGTCGCTTCGGCGCTTTCTAAGGAAGGATCCGTGTCTGGCTGGCCTTTGATTTCGATACTGTTAGGATTTGAGGCCCCAATCCTCTCTCTCATTTATATTTAAATATATGCGTGTGTATGCATACATGTATACACACTTCAGAATTTTAGTTGTAATTTTATTTTAATATAAAAGGAGACATGATTGAGACATGAATATTTCAAAACTATTTTGAATCTTAAATAAATTTACTTTTTTACTTTTTTGTTGGGGTGCAGGAGGACTTGAAATATGTGAAGGTACGTTTTACACACTGTAAACTGTCTGTATGGAATGTTCAACAAACTAATACACGATTGTTAATGTGTGTGTGTGTGTATACAAATATATATATTAATATTCATATTTTGAGGGTTTGACACAAGTTACATGGTTTCTTTATATTATCAGTTGAAATATCTTAAGATGAAATTTCTGCATGGTCTATATTCAAAAAAAATGCCATTAAAATTTTCCATCACAACTGATTCAGTTTTCTAATATTGTCAATATTGTTCCAAAAGCTAAAAAAATAAAAATTCCTTGAACTGACGTCAATCACACTCTTCCAGATATTTAAATTACAATCAATAATATCGAAATATAAGGTAAATTAAAACAAACAATTGGGTCACGGTTAATGGTCGAATCACAAAGGAGAAGAGGATAGTACTCGTATAATGATACCATTTACAGTACGTGAAAAAAGCCAAGACATTCATAATGCTTCGTGGCGCCAAAAGATCTGCCGGTGACCTGTATGTACAGAAGGGCGTGTAAGAATAGACGATGTACAGTACGAGGGACCAGGACTTTTGGGCCATGGTGGTATCTGGTGTGAAAGAATATTCCATCTCAGCTTTTGGGCCTCCCCTTAAGGCAGGCAAGATGATCCAGTCGCTCTTTTTGCCCTTGCCCTCGCTCTAATTCTCTCTATAAATGGTGATGCTCCTTCTAGGAAGGGCCAAAGGCACACCCTTCTCCAGGGCTTGCTTTGTCGTGACGTCACCGTGATGCCAAGCGTTCATCCAAGAGGATGAATGTATTATCGGTATGTGTTGATGGATGTGTCCAATGGATGATGAATGGTCGGTTGATAAAACCATTGTTTCTTCCATTCATAACATACAACAAATTCCAGGTTACTTTGTTCATTCTT
The DNA here is from genome assembly GCA_036785485.1 of Physcomitrellopsis africana. NCBI lineage: Eukaryota > Viridiplantae > Streptophyta > Bryopsida > Funariales > Funariaceae > Physcomitrellopsis > Physcomitrellopsis africana. The sequence goes on along the minus strand of JAWRVF010000019.1, from coordinate 671,232 downwards.
TGATGACTGTTTTTCATTTTTTAAAATTTTTCTTGAATGTATTTCGTTGTCATTCAAAACACCCTATTCCATTTTTACTTTCAAAAATGAAAAAAAAAAAAAAATGAAAAAAAAAAAAACCAAGTTGAATGCTTTTTGAAATATATTTCATACCAGTTGGACAATAGTTTTCTGTCGAATCCTAATTTTTTTTACATAATTTCTAGAGATAAGAGCTGGAAGATTTGTTGTTGAACATTTTTTTTTTTTGTCATGATCATATGATTTCCTTTCATCCTATTAAGTTTCATTTTAAAATTGGAAACTTCTCAAAATAAAGCAATTTCGTATTTTTTTGTCACGTAGATGTAGGTCATTCCGGGTTCTTCGAAACATTTTATGTGTATTTATCGGCTAAATATTACAAAAATATAAGAAATAAAAAAAAACCTTTCAAATGTATTTTTAATAAACTGTAATGGATGAAAAATAGGATGAACGCAATTGCGGCAGGGAGCTCCAGATGATTCTACGTTCGTCAGCGGCAGTGTTCTGGAAAGCGAGCACGGTGAACTGTCCTCTGCTTCGTCAAGCTGCAATCGTCTGGCGGAGTCTGCATCAGCGATGGAAACGAGAGGCGCAGAGCGCCCCCTATCGCTAAAAGCACCCTCCCCGCAAGGCATGCCCAGGGCACCCGGAAGAAACAGTCGGCGAATTTGTGGAGGGTCTATGGACAGCAGCAGCGCGATCATCAGTCCATCCGCCCTGAGTCAGTCAGTCAGCCAGGGCAGGGGCACGTTGCATTGCTTGCGGTGACAGAGCTACAAAATATCAGGATAAAAGGGTACAAGTGCTTGCCCATAAATGGGGTCCCATCTGAGATAGCTCACTCTTCGGTGTACACAAAGACGAGAAAAAGGGGGGTGGGCACCGTGGAGAAGGAGGACTGTGTCCGGGAGGGAGGGAGGCAGGCTTTTTGAAAAGTTGCCAGATCTCCAGCACAGGCGCGGTTGTCGAGGAGTGCCGAACTGGCGCCCACGCCGCATTAGGACTTGGCTCTAAGGATGCAGCGCAGGTCCCAATTGGGGGAGGAGAAGGGGGAATGGCGGACAGTGAGGAGGAAGCCCTAGGTGGGTGGGGGAAGGGGAAAGCAGCGCAGCCATTGGGGGAGAACCCTAATCCTAGCCCACGTGGCTACTCCGCGAACAGATCCCAACCCATGAGTGAGTTCTGATCTCGTTTGACACCGCCCTCAAAGGTGGCGCCCCGTATGGGTTCCTGGATGTTTCCACTGATCACACAGCCCCGACCTAAAAAACAAACTGAGATATTTATTAAACAAATATAAGGGGGATGCGGGACACGGGAGAACGCTGTCATACTTTGAAAAATGCTTCTCTTTTACATTAGTGGAGAAAAAGAAATGGGTGACGTGGGTGGAGGTAAGTAGGATCGACATTTCTCAAATGATAATAAAAATAAACATGAAATTGCAAACAAAAATAAATTAATGTATGGATGGATGCATGTATGTGTGTGTGTGTGTGTATATATATATATATATATATATATCAAGAAAAGTTGCCAATCTTTTAGTTTCAAGCATCTTCTCTTTTAAGACAATCTTTAAAGAGTCTATGCAAATTCATATTTATATATATATATATATATATATACACATCAAAAAGGAAATAATGAATGTGTTGTCATATATCTTTGAAGTTACAACATGTCTTTAAAACTATTATTTAGTTAAGAAATCCACCTTTTATTTTAAATATACGAAAAAAAAAAAGAACAATTTTATTTATAAATTTTTTAAATAAAAAAGAATAGATTAAGAAGAGAAAAAAATAATAAAAAATAAAAATATATATAGACAAATATACATATATTCTATGTATAATTTAAAATAAATTTACTATTAATAAAAATTTTTAAAATTTAGTATTTATTATATTTAGTTTATTTTAATTAAATATATTATATATAGATTATTTTAGTATTTAAATATAAAAATTATTGTATAATTAAAATGTTGCATTTTCAATTATATGACATTTAAGACATTTGATGATGTATTATTGAGGTTTTCAAGTTTTAAGCAAAATAAGTATGAAAACACATTACAATGATTATAGAATATTATAAATATACTATATAAATATATATAAGAATATTTACAAACAAAAAGACTTAAAAAAAGAGTCAAAAGTTGTTTGTTGATGTCTATTAAGATTTACAATTTAAGCTTATTAAAATTTTCAATTACCTTCTAGATACTAGTGATATCTAATACACTAAAATAAATAGAATTCTCTATAATAAAATGAGACAACATAACTCCATGATGTTTTGCATTCTCAAGTTTAATAATTGGAGGATGTTGTTTATCCACATCACTTTTAAGATCAAGTTTTTCAATCAAAGATGCAAGCTCATCTAATTCTCCCTCCAATTTGTGTTTTTTTTTTTTCATCATTTATTGCAAAATCTGTATTTTATATCAAGGGCAATATCCTAGACATCTTCCAGCAATTACAAATAATTTGGAGATCCATGTCTTGTTATATCTCATAACACCATATAAAGACTTGTTTAATATTGAGCACTATTTTTTTAAAATCATGATTGGATGAATCTGCATATTGTGATAATATCCATTCTACAAGTTTTTGCTTATATCTTATTTTAAATGAAGCAATTGTTCCATAGTCTAAAAATTATACCGTACTAATCACATTTAGTGGAAGAAACACTAAGGTTAAATTGCTCAAAGTTGATATAGAAAATCCATGAGATATCCCAAATGGAGCACTTAATACATTTTGTGATGAAGTATTATTAAAGATCATGATCACTTTTTTATTTTAATTTTTAATATTACCATTGATTTAAAGAATCCAATCCTCAAAAACATCCCTCTTCATTCATACAATTCCATTAAAATACCACCAAACATATTTTCTTGGCTCCTATCTTTTAAAACATTTTAGTTTCTTGGATTTATAAATCAACACCAACTTTAATTTATCTATTTCAATGGTATTGATAGCAAGGACAAGAGTGCAACAATTTTTTTAAAGTTTTTGTCCTTTCACCTTCCCTTGTGCTAGTATCTTGTTTGGTTGGGCTTTGAAATATAGTCAAGTCTCATCTATATTATAAACATCCTTTAGCTTGTAATTTGATAGAAGAATTGGTACTTGGATTAAAACTTGTGATAGTCTAGTGCTTGAAGCATTTCTACTCTCATCATGTAAATATCATTTGTTTAATTAAAAAAAAAGTATCAAAATTATGTCTATATGATATAATTCCATGATGGTTTTTTTCATATTGATATAATTTCATTAGCATATTACTATACTTTTTAATAACTATAAAACCAAAAGAATTTTAGATGTATGAAATTGATCATATGATTTTTTAAGTTAGTAAAATTAGTAAAACAATCATTAATATTAAAGTATCTAAATTATTATTATTAATAAAAATTTAATAAATTATTTTTTAAAAAATAGTTGATTTAATATATGAAAGAAGAATTATAATATAGTATCTTGCAATCTCATATTTTTTTTTGAATTTTTCCAACCATCCATTAGAAATCTTAAATTATTGATACTTGTCCATCATTTTTTGATTATATGTAAGTTGTATTAAAAATAAACTTTTAAGCTTTGTAGCCTTCTTGAATAACATGTCATTTTTTATAATTCCATCTTTTGATTTTATTTGTGAACAAAAAAAGAACAAAAAGTATAATTAAAAAAAATATAAAATAATTATGAAATTGGCTAGTGTAAACAACTTGTAAAAAGAAAAATAAAGATATGAATTATCATGAAGTTGGATGGCCTTGGTTTTCTTTAAGAAATTATGTGAAAGAAGAAGATATATTAATTCATTTAATGTCATGATGTCATATTGTTCCATGATGCAATAAGCAATTTGAGGTAGGAATAATCACATATTTGAATCATACTAATAATGCAGATTCAAGCTCTAGATATTTGGCTATCAAGGACATAAACTGAAAGAAGATGCATAAATTAATGAAATCTATATCAAATGAAAATGACAAAGTAGAAATAAAAAAATATATATTCAAGAAAAAATTGGAATGACTATTGCTAAAGACTAGAAAATACAAAGACTCTTAAACTAGATCAAAAGTAAGAAAAGAATTGACAAGAGTGAAGAAGGCTTTATTTTTGTCTTTATATATACTATCTATCTAAGAGCTATATGGTGGTATTCTATAGGACCTCTAACATATGCACCACATACTTAGCTTGTTCTACAAGCTACCAATATGTGCAATACATGGTTAACTTGTTGGCCAAGTTTCTAACCTACTAATCACTTACAGACATGTTTAAAGGTGAAATCGTATCTATAAAGCTTCTAGAAAGCTCTTCTATAAGATATTATCAAATTAACTTGGCCAACAAGTGGATTAATATTATTAAATCTACATCTTTTTTAATATACATCCTAAATTTAATATATTAATCCACTTAGCCAACCTATTATTGAAAAAATTCATATATTCTCACTATTTTATTTGAAAATATTATTTCTATAAATATGAAGATAAATAATTAGATGTACTTTATATTATAATAAAAAAAAAAGAAAAATCTATAAATATTATTACTCATTCATCCTTACACAAAGAACTAAACTTTCTTGATTTGTATAAGATATTTTTAAAAGTCAAAATGACAAATTTTTAGATATTTTTTTATAAATTTATAAGTACAATAAAAACTAAATAAAAATTTATTTTTTAAAAATAAAATGGTATCAAAAATAAATAAATTTTAATTTTAGTTTTTAAATTTTAGTATAAATTATATATCTATTTAATATAAAAAGAATCTTAAATTTATTTTTGATTAAAATTTTATTAAATTTATAACGAGTTATTTTTATATAATCTAAAAAATTATAATTTAATTAATCAAATATTTATTTTTTAAATATATATGATTATTTTTTTATAATAATAATAATAATTATTATTTTTTAATATTAAAATATAATAATATCTTTTGATACTTAAGATTTTAAATAGCTCTTTTGAAAATAAAAAATAAATTCATTCTATTATTATTTTACTTACAAAATTTTAAAATAAAGTTTTTTATCAGTACAATCTTCTATATATATATATATATATATATATATTCATATTTAAGATTTTACTAATGCTACTATAATTTTTATAATTGTCACTACAATTTTTGCTATTGCCACTACTATTACATACACACCACTGAAGTAGAATAAAATTCCAAAAGTTCAAAGAACTAAAACAAAAGAAATTTACTTTATATCACAAATAAGAAATTATGACAAGGTACAAGAATTAGATTAGGTCCAAGCTACGCCATTGCATTGTTGAGATTGATAATCATGTTAACCTCTACTCCTATATGTACTAGGTATAAGGAAGCTCTTTGAAGAGTTTTTTTTAATGCTTGGAAATGAAGCAAGCCTAAGATCTTTCTTTGGCAACTTCTCAAAATATTTAAGTTTTCAAGCACTTTCTACAATCATCTAAGATTTCCTAGAACCTTTTAAAATCTTTCAAAACCTTCTTGAAAGCTACAAGGATCTACTTCTAATAAATTTCTATGACATCATCTCTTCTTTTAGTTCTAAATTCCACAAGGAAGAATAGAGTCGAAGTTTTTCAAAAACAAAAGAAATCAAAGATATGTTACATGGTATTTATTACATATTCAAACTATCTTTTACAAGTCAAAAGGTTCATCCATCCTTGCAACCAATGATAGTGACCAATACCTTCTACCATACACCAAGCTTAAATTTTGTATCTTTATAGCAAAAATGTCCTTCAAAAAATGCTTCAAGGCATTCTTTATGGACAAATTCTACTTCAATTATGATTGCCACAAAGTAGCTGCTAGATATTCTTTGATATCTTTTTTTATTCAAGTAGTTCTTTATTTTGACATTGATGGCATAAAAAGCTCAATTGAAATGGCCTAATTAGCATGCTATTATCATCTTGACTATCTATATCTAATTATGTAAGCTAAATCAAAGATGTGTTACAATCGTAAGGTGGAATGAGACTACTTCTAATTTTATTAGTTTATATGTATATAAAAGTTAAGCTCTAAAATTTTTGGAACTTCTTCTACTCCTCTTATAAGAAAATTGCAAAGTTTAGAATGTATTATATTTAAATATATCAAGTGGAAATATTATCTAACATGTGTAGCTATTTTATATCTAAAAAGATATTGTTGATGAAATTCCTATAGCTTTTGCTGTATTATATTGTCATTTTGTTACCACATAAAAATAATATATACATATATTTAATATATAATTTATTATTCAATTAGATAAAAGCCATGCCAATGGATTTTAGTTGGTTAAAAAATATGGTTAGATTATTATTTTGAAAAGAATCTATTTAAAAGGGCTATTATTGAAGTTTGAACAATCTCATTTTTTTTTAATAGTGACTTTTGAGATTGAATTTATGTTGATAATAATTTTTATATATTTTAAATAATCTTTGTTAGACATTGGAGATCTTTCAAATCTTATTTTATTTCTATTATTTGATATTTTAGGATTTATTTTATATAAATTTTATTAAAAAAAAGAATCATAATATCAAAAAGAATAATTAAACTATCCATATGAATAAATAGAGATGGATGATAAAAATTTCTATTATTATAGGTAAAAAGTTATGTCCAATGGATTTCAAAGAGGTTATTTGATGCCTTATTAGAAATTAGGATTAATCTTTTGGGACCATTTAAACATTGGAGGCTAAAATCAACAAGTTTAGATTTTTGAATATGATTTTATTGTAAAAATTAAGTGATTTAGAATTTTTGTGATATAAGCGCTTAAAGTCAAGGTGGCAATTTTATCTCTATTGCACTTTGGATTATAATGTATATATACAAAAATCAATGAAAGATTGGCAATTGAGATTAAAAAGAATATTTTGTTTGGATATATATATATATATATATATATATATATATATATATATGATTTAATAGATTTTAAATTATAATAAAAAAGATATTAGGAATTGAAGTTAATATTTATAATCTAAGAATAATAAGTAATTGTCAAGGGCATAAAATATAAACAACCAAAGTATCAAAATACTCTTGTGTTATTTAAAAGAAATAAAGAAACATTCAAAGATGGTATAATGTTAAATTAAGATGGCTATTATCAAAGATAAGAAAAGTAGAGACTCTTAAAATAAGATTATGGAGAAAAAAGATGTTGATAAGAGTGAAGTCTTCTTCACTCTTTTCTCTATATATACTATCTATCTAAGAACTATGTGGCAACATTCTATACGACCTCTAAGACATGTCCAATTTGTAAGATATGTGTCAAACTAACAAGACAAGTTTCCTATATGTGCGCCATATAATTAGCTTGTTGCACAAGCTATCAATGTGTGCAACACATGGCTAACTTGTTGGCCAAGTTTCTAATCTATCAATCACCTATAGACATGAATAAAGATGAAATCACATCTACAAAGCTTCCAAGAAGCTCTTCTATAAGATATTATCAAATTAATCTACTTTTAAATATTTCTACCTATCCATGATATCTAGATAACTATTAGAATAAATCTTATGTCTGTGACATTATCTCTTCTTTTAGAGATGAGTTCTATGAAGAGTGGTGATTACATATTGAAAAAGTTCAAGATGCATCAAATTATATTTACAATATATTCTAATCTTTGTTTCTTTTGAAGCTTTCATAACTTTCTTCAAAAAAAAATATTTGGAACACCATTAAGAATAGTTCTTATTTTTAAAAGTATCACCAAATCCAAGGAGTCTCTTCTAAGGTCATCATATCAAACACATTATTGTATTGTAATTATTTACAATATGTAAAAATCAATCAAAATATGTAATATATTCATAAGTTTTAATATATATTAGAATGATTAGTAAAATAATTTAAAAGAGTTGATGTAAGAAACTTTTTTTTAGTTTATTTTTCTTAGTTTGATTATGACATTTAAATTATGTAGAATTTAGATGTTTAGTATGAAGCTTTGAAAAGATATTTAAGACCTAAAGGATTGAAATCTAAGCTACTAAGAAATTTATTTGCAAGAATGAAAAGAAGGTATGAAGGAACGATAACAAGGGATAGAAGATTTTATTTCCATTAGTTGGGCTTCATCCACAATGGTTATTCTTTATACCCAATGGAATTTTAACAGGTTGTCCGTATCCATTTTAAAGATTTGGATAATTTTAAAAAGATATTTAGAAAGGAAAAAAGAGGATTATAAAGTTTAATTTTTAAAAGATAATTTATATATAAAAATTAGAGAATTTAGAATTGGAGTGAAAGAGCTATAGCCGTTTGAAGATAAGGTACAAATTTAAGATATATGTCACTCTTTTGAGGATATTTGGAATTATAGAAAAGCTTTGGAGATCAAAAGGTGTAATTGGAGAGATTAATTCAAGACCTACATCTTACATAGAAGATTTATTACATTTGGAATTTAGATGAAAGAGATATTGAAAGTTGAAGATTGCATATCCAATTCTAAGATAGTAAGTAGACCATTTTGTTGATAGTGATGATTTCTACCATAGATTGAGCATCTAAATAAAGTTTTTTTTATAAATTTTCAAGAAGGTGAATTATTATGTTAAAAAACTACATACCATCTTTTATAGCATTTAGGCATTTAATTTGTGAGATAATAAGAATTTTGCAAGCAAGTATCTATAAATAAGGATTTGAAGCTGTAGTTAGGATTTTAGCAATATTTTAAGATGTATATTGAATCTATAGTTAAAATTTGGTGTGGTAGTTGTTAAAAATAAATCAATATATTACATAAAATTTGAGACTATTTGGAAGGTCTAATTGGAAGATATGTGTTGTTGGAATTTGAAAAAAATTCCCTTTTAGGATACATAAGATTTATAGTATTTTATCATATACTTAGATATTTTTTTCTATTGAGGACTTATATATTTAATATAATTTCTTCTATAAGAATAATTTTTTTATATAAATTTAGAATTTTTTTAATCTTGAAATTTGATTGATCAATTAGTAACAATCAAAAGTCCAATGTTTTTTTAAGACGAACTCTGTTTATCTTGACAATATTGTATCTTGCCATTAATTCAAAGAAAAACATGTCATTCTCGAGGACCTTCATCTCTATTCTATTATCTTAAAGATTATAACAATTATAATATCTTAGCTAATAAGTTAGTAAATAATAACTTTTGAACTAAATTTGTTAATTGTTGATTTTTTATCTTTTTAGCATTAAAAATCCAAAGAAATAACAAACATTGATATAAGATATTTCCATTGAATCTATTTTTTTTATAATAACTTTTTTTTTTACTTTAATTTTGATAGATGTTATCAATGAAATATATTAACTTTGATTGATGTATTTGCTAGATTCCTAAATGGCTCCCATGTATGTTCACTAATATCATATTTGTGCCAATGTACAAGATATTCCAATATATTTTGGCGCCACCTCAAATCTAAAATCTCTTCTATTTCAAATTCTTCATTATTGTTCTCTTCTATAGCAGGTAGTGGTATTTGTCTTCTTCCTTATATATCCATTTTCTTATATGGTTTAAGTAGAGATATGTAGAATATATGATGGAATTTATAAATTTCAATAGGTATAATCAATAAGCAAGTGGATTAATAAATTTACACATCAAAAATAATATAAGCCTATAATAATCCAACTTATCACAAGGACAAATAATCTTGATACTACAACAAAGTAATCATATCTTATCACCAATATAGAATTGAGGTTGTTTTTTATAATAAACATCTACATTGGTCTTTTGTTATTCTTGAGCTTCTTTTAATTATGCTTTTATTGTTGAATATAGCTCTGACAATCAATTTGCTAAGTTTTTTGCCATAAGATTATAAGCTTTTGAAAAGTCAAAAGTATTAAGTAGTGGATGATAATTGTAATTATCAAAGAAAGATATTTGTTGAATAGAAAAATATATCAAATTATTGTATCAAATTTTGCCAATGGCAAAAGAGTTATCCAATCATCTTGATGATAATTGATAATACACTTCAAATACTGTTCCAAAATTTGATTTACCTATTTTATTTTTTCATCCGATTAAGGGTGAAAGATTAAAGATAATTTTATATCTATGTTCAATATCTTGAAAAGATTTCTTTAAAATTTTGATATAAATTATATCCCTCTATTTGATATAATATCTTTTAGCAATCCATGATAGTGATAGATGTTGTTAAGAAAGAATTTAACTGCTTCTTCACTTATGATAGATTTGTATATGATACAAAATATGCCATCTTAGTGAAATAATTTACAATCATGAATATAAAATCATATCAACTTGAAATTGATAGATTTGTGATAAAATCCATAGAAACAAAAGATCATGGTTGTTTCAATATATGTAATAGTTGGAAAAGTCTGTAAGATTGATGACAAGGAGTTTTTGATCTTAAACAAACATCACATGACTGGATAAATTCTTTAATTACTTTTCACATTTCAAACCACCAAAAATCTCTTGATATTAATTTCAAAGTCTTCTTGTATCCAAAACATCTTATTGTAGAGAAGTTGTAACAAGTTTTAAGAGTACATATTATACTTTACTTTTTGGGATATATAAGTATTCCTCAAAATAGAGTAGATTGTTCTTAAACTCAAACTTGAAAGTATCATGAGACTTAGATGAATTATTTTTAATATCACAAACAAAAGGATTTAAAGATGTACTTGATTAGACTTACTTGAAAAAAAATAAATCAATAGTCAATGTCAATTTCATTGCTTAAAGATGAAATTATTCTAACTTCAACAAGATCATTTTTTTTTAATTAAAAGTTGCACCTCCTTCTTTTGGTATAAGATAAGAACATTTTGAAAGAACATTAGATAAACCTTCTTGTTTTCTTAGTTAATAAGTGATAATAAATTCAAATTTTGACAAAGACATATTCCAACAAGTATGACGATAATTCAAAATACATGCTGATATGAAATACTTGAGGTTCTTGTATAATATATATATATATATATATATATATATATATATATATATATATATATAATGACTAGATTGGAAGCACCTTTTAGATAATGATATCATTTTTAAAAGGAATCTATGATTACAAAAAATTATTTGTCATAGATCTCATAGTTAATCTTAATTATTGAAAAAAAGTTTGAATAAAAAGCTATTAGATGAAGTTTGTCATTTGTTTCCATTTGTAATAATACCACATCCAAGGCAAAATCCAATACATTTGTTTTCATAAAAAATGCTTTGAAAAAATCAACACAATATAAAATTGGTATAGAAATAAAAAATTGTCTTCAAAGTTTTAAATGATATTTCCATTTCTTTATTCTATTCAAGTTTATTTAACAAATTAAACATGTCAATAGAGCTGTAATTTGAGAAGAGTTTTTAATGAAGATCTAATAGTAAGTGGCAAATTTCAAAAAATATTACACATCTCTTATTATTCTTCAAATTTTTTAATCTATAATTGTTTAAATTTTTTTAAAGTCTATTATTAGATTATCATTAAAAATGATATATCTTAAAAAATTAATTTGAGTAATTGTCAAGGACAATAACTGGATGAAGTCAAATGAACAAGTGAGACCTCTCTCAAAGAAATAAATATAAAGAAGTATATATATTAAAAAGAAACTGGAATGGCTACTGCCAAAAAGACAAGAAAACTAGAGACCCTTGAACTAGACTGGAAACAAGAAAGGAGTTGACAAGAGTGAAGAAGGCTTCACTCTTGTCTCTATTTATATTATCTACCTAAGAGCTAGGTGGCGACGTTCTATAGGACCTCCAACACGTGTCCAATTTACAAGACACGTGTCCAAGTTGCAAGACACGTGTCGAACTTGCAGGGCAAGTTTCCTATATGTTTGCCACGTATTTAGCTTGGTCTTCAAGCTACCAACATGTGCGACATGAGGCTAACTTATTGACCAAGTTTCTAATCCAAAAGTCTACTATGGACACTTATAAAGTCAAAGCAGCGTCTATAAAGTTTCTAGGAAGTTTCTCTAAAGATATTATGGAATTAACTTGCTTTTACCTTCTTTTATCTAGTTCTATCTGATCATATAGGTAACTATGTATATGTCCGTGACATTATCCCCTCTTTAAAAGACAAGTTCCACGAGGAGCGGTGATTACATGTGTAGAAAGTCTAAGATATGGCGAATAGTATTTGCCACATACTCTGATCTTTGTTCTCTTCAAAGGTAATTGATGGGTCCTCTCAGCCATCGATAGTGTCCCATTCCAAGGCGAGAAGACCACCCTGTTATTTGATCATTGTTGTGACCTTCATAACTTCCTTCAAATGTCACATCTGGAACACCGTCAGGAGTTGTTCCTATCTCCAATAAAATCACCAAACATCGAGAATCTCTTCCAAGGTCGTGATACCAAACACGTTGTATCTCGCCATCTATTCGAGGAAGAACATGTCATTCTTGAAGATCTTCATCTCGGTTGCGTCGTCTTGAGGGTTGTGACAGTCGCAATGTCTCGTCCGGTAGGTCAGCAAATGAAGGCTCTTGAGTCAAATCCGCTGGCTGTTGATTCTCCATCTCCTTAGCGTCACAAAATACAAAAAAGCTACAAACAAGGATAGAAAGTTGAATGTTATCTTGCCTACATCTTGTTTCTTTTATAGGAAAAGTCTTCATCTTGGTTTCGATGGATGTTGTTGATGAAAGGTCTCCACCTTCCTCGCTGCATTCGCCAGATTTTTTGCTGGTTCCCATGTGCGCTCACTAATATCGTATCCGTGCCAGTGAACAAGATATTCCAACCTATTTCGGCGCCGCCTTGAATCTAAGACTTCTTCCACTTCAAATTCATCATTATTGTTCACTTCTATAGGAGGAGGTGGCACTTGTCTTCTTCTTGGTATGTTCATTGTCTTATATGGTTCAAGAAGAGACACGTGGAATACAGGGTGGATCTTCATAGACTCTGGTAGGTGTAATCGATATGCAACTGGATTAATTTGTTCAGAAATACGAAAAGGTCCAAGCTTACGATAGTCCAACTTGTCACAAGGTCGCGTAGTCTTGATATTGCGACGAAGTAGCCATACCTTGTCGCCTACGTTGAGTTGTGGTTGTTCCTTTTGATACGCATCAGCGTTTATCTTTTGTCGTTCTTGAGCTTCCTTTAATTGTGCCTTCATTGTTGTATGTAGTTCTGACAAATGATTTACCAAGTCTTCCGCCGCAGGATTGTCAACTTTCGAATAGTCAAAAGTATCAAGTCGTGGATGGTAACCATAATTGGCAAAGAAAGGTGTTTGTTGTGTAGAAGAATGTACCGTATTATTATAAGCAAACTCTGCCAATGGTAAAAGAGTTGTCCAATCATCTTGTTGGTAGTTGATGGTACATCTCAAATACTATTCCAAGACTTGATTTACGCGCTCCGTTTGTCCATCAATTTGAGGATGGAAAGCTGAAGATAGCTTTATATCCACCTTTAGAATCTTGAAAAGCGTTCTCCAAAATCTCGATACAAACTGAGTTCCCCTATCCGATATAATATCCTTAGGTAATCCATGATAGCGGTAGATATTGTCAAGGAAAAGCTTAGCTGTTTCTTTGCCTGTGATAGATTTTTTACATGGTATAAAATGTGCCATCTTAGTGAAACGATCTACTATCACGAATATAGAGTCATAAGAACCTGAGTTTGGAAGATCCGTGATAAAATCCATAGACACAGAAGACCATGGTTGTTCTGGAATGGGTAATGGCTGAAGAAGTCCGTAGGGTCGGTGGCGAGGAGTTTTTGATCTTGAACAAACATCACATGTTTTTACAAAATCTTTGACTCTCTTCCACATTTGAGGCCACCAAAAATCTCTAGATATCAACTCTAGAGTCTTATTGTACCCAAAATGTCCTGCTGCCGGGAAGTCATGACGAGCTTGAAGAACACGTAATCGTGCTTCACCTTCTGGAACATATAAGCGCCCTTCAAAATAGAGTAGATTTTTCTTGAATTCAAACTTTGAAATATCATGAGACTTAGAAGAATTATTCTTAATTTCATGAATAAGGGGATCTGAGGACATACTTAACTGGATTTGCTTGAGAAAAGTTGAATCAATAGTTAATGTTGATTTTGTTGCCCGAAGATAAAATTGCTCCGGCTTCAAGAGAGTTGTTCTTTGTTGATCAAAAGTTGCATCTCCTTCTTTTGGTGCAAGATAAGAACGTCTAGAAAGTGCATCGGACAAACCTTGTTGTTTTCCTGGCCGATATGTAATAATGAACTCGAATCTTGATAGAGACATGTTCCAACGAGCCTGACGACGATTCAACACACGTGCTCACATGAAATACTCGAGGTTCTTGTGATCCGTATACACGGTGACTGGACTAGAAGCGCCTTTTAGATAATGACGCCATTCTTGAAAAGAATCCACAATTGCGAGAAATTCTTTATCGTGGATTTCGTAGTTGATCTACTAGCTGTGAATTGCATGGAATGAAAGCTCTTTTGGATGGATTTGTCATTTGTTCCATTTGTATTAATCATCTGAAACAAAGTGGAATGCGTCTGTTTCCATAAAGAATGCCTTGGAAAAATCAACGCGATACAAGATTGGTGCAGAAGTAAAAGCTATCTTCAAAGCTTCAAATGATGCTTCTGCTTCTTTACTCCACTCGAGCTTGTCCTTATAAGTCAAACGTGTAAGTGGGGCTACAACTTGAGAGAAGTTCTTGATGAAGATTCGATAGTAATTGGCAAATCCTAAAAAACATTGTACATCCCTTACTGTTTTTGAAATCTTCCAATCCATGATTGTTTGGACTTTCTTAGGATCCATCGTGAGGCCATCATTCGAGATGATATATCCTAAGAAGTCAACTTGAGTAGTGTGAAATACACACTTTTCCATCTTGGCATACAATCCTGTTTCTCTGAGTTTTTATAAGACATAAGGAACATGTGTTTCATGCTCTTCTACGTTCTTAGAGTAAATTAAAATGTCGTCTAGGTAGCAGACAACAAAATCATCTAAGAATTCATGAAAAACATCGTTCATGAGATGTTGGAAAGCAGCTGGTGCATTTGTGAGTCCAAAAGGCGTAACATTATATTCGAAATGTCCATACTTTGTTCGAAATGCAGTTTTCCATTCATCTCCTTTTTTAATACGAACCAAGTTGTATGCTCCTCGTAGATCTATTTTTATATAGATCTTAGCTTGATTCAGTTGATCAAGAAGTCCGGAGATTAAAGGTAGTGGATACTTGTTCTTGATAGTGATCTTCTTAAGTCTCCGATAATCCACACACATTCGTAATGATCCATCTTTTTTCTTCACAAATAGAATTGGAGCTCCTGCAGGAGATTTGGAATGGCGTATGAAGTTCTTGGCTAGATTCTCTTCAATATACTCCTTGAGTTCAGCCAACTCATTTTGTGATAAATTGTAGATTGGTCCAAAAGGAGGCTGAGATCTCTCTTTGAGATCAATCGAACAATCATATGGGCGATGCTCCGGAAGAATATCAGCATTATTCTTCTCAAATATATCTTGATAGTCTTGGTATTGGCTTGGAATGCCACTTGAAGCCTTTCCACTATCAGAAATGGGTGTTGCGTAAATAGCAAAAGTTGGTCCTTCTTTTGCTGCGTGTATAAAAGCTTTTGCACCTATTAGTACAGGTTTTACTGTACCAGGCTTGTAGCTTTTTACTGGATCGATAGGATGTTTAATAATATCTTGGGAAAAGTCAAGTCTACGAGAATTCCAATGTATTTGAGGGTTATATTTTTCTAGCCATGACAAACCTAGAATAACTGGATTAGATGGAGATTTAATTATGTTAAAGGTTACATAGCTATTATGACCATCTATTGTTACTTTTATAGGACGAGTTTCATGAGTGACGTCTCGCAAGGGGAATGATGGGCGGCCAATCTATGAAACACCATGTCTGGTTAGGTTTACGTACTAAAGGTATTTCTGATGTATAGTATTCGTCTGAAAAGCATGATGAGGCTCTGAATCTAATAAGACTAAGGCGGAGGCTCTGTAATTTTGATCCTAAATATCGTCTATCGTAAAACAAGGAGGGTTAGGGGAGAATGGGACCTTTCTTGGGAATTGTCAGTTCCATTTTACGGTCCCCTATTGTGGTGAATGACTTAGTTTTTCGACATGTTGTCTTCTTTGACAGCCATACTCCTCATTTTGTAGTTGCGACGTTTCTTTGGACAATGTTGAACAGTGTGCTTAGGTTCTCCACAATATAAACGTAATCCTTCTTGACGACGACGAATTTTTTCTTGTTCAGTAAGAGGTTTAAAACGTACCGCATCAATTTGCATGTCTTCTACTTCCGAATGTACGTTTTGTGAGGATGTTGATGTTGCCATTGAATAATAACGTTGAGGCTCCCTTGTACGACTCTCGGATCGAAATTCAAAAAGTCGATTGTCACACTTCACAGCAAAATCAATTGCTTGACTCAATGTCTGGGGATCGGATAAATTGAGCATTAACTTTTTTACCTCATATTGTAATCCATAGAGAAATTGACTGATTAGTGCAGCATCATCCCACTTGATGTCGGTCGCTAGTTGTCAAAATTGTGAAGCGTATAATGACACTGATCGATTGCCTTGTCGTAGGATGCGAATCTTGTTGGTTGCAACATGAATTGCATCATGTTCTCCATACATCGATCAAAATTCCGCAAAAAATGCCTCCAAATTATCCAATATTGGATCACGTCGTTCAAGAAAAGATAAAAACCACGATAAGGCAGGGCCCGAAAGTAACGTTCCAATAAACCTAACTTGAGATCCTTGCGTAGGATAACTCTGAGGTTGAAGTTCGATCACCAGTTGTACCTGATTGATGAATCCTCGAAACTTAGATCTTGTGCCATCAAACTTCTCAAGCAAACTGATTTTTGGTTCTCTAATGTTTGAACGGTGCTCCATCATCGGTGAGGTAGCATGGTTTGGTGTAGATATTGCGTAGCTCCAACCATCTCTACATCTTCACTTCCTGCTAATCTTGATGCTCCTTGTGGTGGTAAACTGAGTTGATGCATTGCAAGCATTAGTTCTCTCATTTGCTCTTGCATTTGTGCCATTGCACTCTTCATTTCCGCAAGCTCTGCCATGATAATATAATAGAAAGGAAGATGTCTACTCTTACTTCAAGAAATACGGAACACACACTCAAAAGAAAAAAATTCTAGAAACAATATCAGTTTAGAAGTGGGTACTCCACAACTTCTAATATGCTTATGTCTTATCAAGAGAAAGGGGTAATCCACTCTTAATCAAGAAAAGACAAAGCTCTGATACTGTATGTGTACTCTTGTCAATCTGTCAAGGACAATAACTGGATGAAGTCAAATAAACAAGTGAGACCTCTCTCAAAGAAATAAATATAAAGAAGTATATATATTAAAAAGAAACTGGAATGGCTAATGCCAAAAAGACAAGTGAGACCCTTGAACTAGACTGGAAACAAGAAAGGAGTTGACAAGAGTGAAGAAGGCTTCACTCTTGTCTCTATTTATATTATCTACCTAAGAGCTAGGTGGCGACGTTCTATAGGACCTCCAACACGTGTCCAAGTTGCAAGACACGTGTCGAACTTGCAGGGCAAGTTTCCTATATGTTCGCCACGTATTTAGCTTGGTCTTCAAGCTACCAACATGTGCGACATGAGGCTAACTTATTGACCAAGTTTCTAATCCAAAAATCTACTATGGACACTTATAAAGTCAAAGCAGCGTCTATGAAGTTTCTAGGAAGTTTCTCTAAAGATATTATGGAATTAACCTGCTTTTACCTTCTTTTATCTAGTTCTATCTGATCATATAGGTAACTATGTATATGTCCGTGACAGTAATATGAGATATACATTTTTTCATCTTAATATATAATCTTATATCTCTAAGTTTTTATAACACATGATAAATATAAAGTTCATATTTTCTTATATTTTTAGAGTAGATCAGAATGTCATATAAATAGCAAACAACAAAATCATCAAGAAACTCATAAAAAATGTCATTTATAAGATATTAAAAAATTACTTATATACTTATAAGTCCAAAAGGCATGATATTATATTCAAAATATCCATACTTAGTTTAAATTATAATCTTTTATTCATCATTTTTTTTAAATACAGACTAAATTGTATGTTTCTCGTAGATCTATTTTTGTATAGATCTTTATTTGAGTAAATTGATCAAGAAGTCATGAAATCAAAGATAAAGAATATCTATTCTTGATGATAATCTTATTAAGTCTTCAATAATCTACACACATCTACAACAATTCATCTTCTTTTTTTACAAATAAGATAGGAACTCTTGCTAAGAATTTTGAATGGCATATAAAGTTTTTAGCCAAGTTCTTATTAATATATTCCTTCAATGTAGCTAACTCATTTTACAATAAATTGTAGATTGGTTCAAATGGTAGTTGAGCTCTTTCTTAAAGATCAATTGAATAATCATAAGGTTGATGCTTTATAAGAATATCTATATTTTTCTTTACAAAAATGTCTTTAAAATCTTGATATTGGCTAGGAATACCACTTGCAGTTTTTTCAACATTGAAAATAGGTATGACATATTTAGCAAAAGATGACCATTCTTTTTTCACATATATAAAAACTTTTGCACCTTCCAAAAAAGATTTGGATGTACTAAACTTATGTATTTCTACTAATGGATTTTTGGATTAAACTACAAGAAAAATCAAGGTTATAAGAAATCTAATCTATTTGAAGATTATATCTTTTTAACCATAATAATTTTAATATGATTGAATTGGAAATAGATCTAATTATATTAAATATTATTGCGTTATTATATCCTTCAGTTGCTACATTTAAAGGATTAATTTTATGGATGATATCTTTAAAAGACAACAAATGGCCATCTATGACTTCTACGTGCATAGATTTAATTTTCTTAATTAAAAGTATTTCTTATTTTTTTACAAAATTTTTGTCTATAAAATAAGCCTAAGGCTCTCAAATCTAACAAACCAAAGACTTTGTGATTTCTAAGTCCTAAAGATGTATTTATTATAAAATAAGATGAGAGACCTTAAGAAAGAATAAAATCTTTATTAAATATTGAACATGATTCCAATCACATGATTTCTATTGTAATTAGAAAATTTTGTTTTCTAATACATTGTCTTCTCTAGCAACCATATTCTTTATTTTGTGATTGCATTGCTTCTTTGAATAATGTTGAACAGTGTGTTTAGCTTTTCTATAATACAAGTATGAACTTTTTTGATAACATCAAGTCTTTTTTTGTTCAATAAGAGGTTTAAAACATAGCACATCAATTTACATCAGTTTTGGCTTAGTCAAATAAAATTTTAAAGACTTAAAAACTATTATCATTAATTGATTTGTTCTTCTCCAATCAAATCTATGTTCTTGATGTCTTTCAAACAATTGATTACTACATGCAATAGCTTGAGCAATAAATTATTCTAAGAAATCTACTTTTAATATTATTAGTAACAAATCTTTGATATTATTCTTCAATCTATAACAAAATTGATTGATAAAGGCTTTGTCATTTTGCTCTATATCATAAGTGAGATTTTAGAATTTAATAGCATATATTGTGGCTAAATGTGATCCTTGTTATGAAAACAAGAGCTTGATTTTTGCCATCATTTTTCAATTACTTTCTTCAAATATGACTATAAATATTTCAAGGAATGAATTCAAATCATAAAAAAGTTGTGAATCTTTTCCCATCAAAGGTACAAATCAAAAAAGAATACTTTTAGATAGAAATATGCTTATAGATCCAACTTAAGAAAATCCATTATGATATTGGAAAGAATACAATCTTAGATAAAACTTGATTTGTTGTAAAAGTTTTCAAAATTTTGATCTTGTTCCATCAAACTTCTCAAATAAATTAATCTATACCTCCTTCATATTTGTAGAAGCAAGACTTTTTGGATTTAGTTGTAAGGCTAATTTATTTATTTTCTTTACTTATACAACTTCTTGGCCTAGGCTTTGGACTTCTTTTAGATAAAAAAATAGTGCTTCCATAATTGACATTAGTAATGCGTGAAATTTCCACCCTAAGAGTATTGATAAGCTTTTGAAGATCTACAATAGTTATGAATCTATTTTTACTTGTAGTAAGTATAACATCTATAACTTTTCTTCCATCTTAGACAGCATAATAAATCCATAATTTAAATTAAAAAAAGATAATCTATAACCTCTAATAACAAATAAAAATATCTATAAAAAAAGATGATTCATTATCTTTAAAGAAAAAAAATCAAGATTAAAAAGTAAAGAATATTAATTTAAAAGTGAATAATTTATATTCTTCAAATATAAAAATAAAAGTAGAATAATCCACTCACTTCTAAAATATAAAACAATGATAATGAATCTTTATTTTTGGCAAATTGTCAAAGACATGAAATATAAACAATTAAAGTATAAAAAAATTCTTATGTCATTAAAAAAAAAAAAAAAAAAAAAAAAAAAAAAAAAAAATCATTGAAAGATGATATAATATTAAATTAAAATGGCTTTTGCCATAGATAAGAAGAATAGAGACTCTTAAAATAAGACTAGGAATAAGAAAGATATTGATAAGAGTGAAGAAGGCTTCATTCTTGTCTCTATATATACTATCTATCTAAGAGCTATGTGGCAACATTCTATAGGATCTCCAAACCATTTCTAATTTGCAAGACATGTGTAAAACTTGTAAGACAAGTTTCCTACATGTGTGCCACATAATTAGCTTGTTCTACAAGCTACCAACATGGGTATTACATAGCTAACTTGTTGGCCAAATTTCTAATCTACCAATCACTTATAGACATGAATAAAAATGAAATCACATCTATAAAGCTTCTAAGAAGCTTCTTTATAAACTATTATCAAATTAATCTACTTATATCTATTTCTACCTATCTATGTTATCTAAATAACTATTAGAATAAATCTTATGTTTGTGACAATAATCCACTTAATTAGTGGTTGTGTTTTGACGTATATCTTAAGAAATTTAATAAGGTTTTGGATCAAAATTTGTAAGATAATATATTATTATATTACAAAGCTATATACAAATTTTGGTAGTATTTAAATTTTGGATTTTTGAAATATGAAGAAAATAATTTTAGAATGTCTATAAATTAGGATTTTGAGCACCTTTTAGGATTTTTGAGATATTAAACAATCAAAAGCAAATCTATAATTTATTTTTTTTAATAATATAATTTAAGAGCATAAACTATAATTCTAAGAAATTTTTAAAAAATACATTAGATGGATTAAAAGATATTAGATCTTAAAATTTATGGAAAAAAATAAAAAAAATAATTATAGGTAAATAAGGTGTTGAAGGATTTTTCTTATAATTTGAATATTTTGTGCAAATTAAAGGAATATTTTAAGAGCCAAGAATTTATAGAGGTATAAAAGATGGATATATAGAGCTATGATAGAATTTTAATATAAAAATGAATATTTAAAAAGAGATTACGGATTTTTTTTAAATTATTAAAAATCTAGTTTATTAGTAATTAATTAATTATGATATGATATAAGAAAGGATAATAAGAAATTTTTAAATACCAAAGAAAATCTTATGTATAAAAATAATTAAATATAAAAGGTTCTTATTAATATAACATCTTTTAATATTTTTGTGTTTATTAGTCTTCTTTATTAAGGACAAATCACTTATTTGACCTTGGCTAATAAATTAAAGATAAACTTTTTATATCTAGATATCTAATATATTTTCAAATTAAAAATTATGTCATATAACAATGATGTATTAATTAAATTTAAAGTTGGCTCTCATATGCGCTCATTAATATTATAACTGCATTAATGCACAAAATACTCTAGATGTCCTTGTCTTAATCTCAAATCAAGTATTTCTTCTACCTAAAATTCTTTATGGCTATCTACTTTGACACAAGGCTATGGCAGTTGTATTCATCTTGATATGCTTGATTCTTTATAAGATTTTAAAAAAAGATATAAAAAATATGATATATATTTATAAATGTTAATAGTTTCAATTGATAAGCAATAGAGTTAATGTATTTTTAATAGAAAATGGTTCTATCCTTTGATAGTCAAACTTATTAGATGATTGAATAGTCTTTATATTGTGTCAAAGTAACCATATTTTATTACCAACTTGAAATGAAGGTTGTTCCTTCTTTTACATGTCTGCTAATTTTTTGGAGTATACTTGAATTTCTTCCAATTGAAGTTTTAAGGTAGTTTAGATATTAGCTATTTGGCTTATTAAGTCATATGCTGCTAGATTTTTAAATCTATCAACAAATAATATGTTTAATTTTAAATAGTAGCCATGATTGAAGTAAAATAAAATTTGTAGAATAGATCCATGAATTATATTATTGTAGGAAAATTTAACTAGAAATAAATAAGATGTCTAATTATCTTATTAATAATTAATAATACATCTCAAATATTATTTTAAGATTTTATTACTTTGCTTCATTTTGTCATTGGTTTGTAAAAAAAAAAAATTAAAAAAAGCTTGATGTTTATTCAAAGAATCTCAAAAAGTAACTTCTAAAACTTGGATACAAATTGGAATTTTTAATTTGATATAATATCATCTAGCAATCTATAGTATCAATAGACATTATCAATAAAGAATTAGACTTTTTTATTACTATTAATGATCTTTTTGAAAGGGATAAAATATGCCATCTTGATAAATTGATCAATAATTATATATATGGTATTAAAAGAATTTGATGGTGGGAGGTCTATAATGAAGTCCATAGAAATAGAAGACCATAGATGCTTTGAAATTGGTAGCAATTGAAGAAGTCTATATAAATAATATCAATGATTCTTTAATTTAGAATATGTATTACAAGAGAGGACAAATTCCTTGACAGCTTTTTATATTTGATGCCACCAAAAATTTCTAGAAATGAGTTCTAATATCTTATTGAATCTAAATTGTCTTACAACTAAAAAGTTATGACACATTTAAAAAAACACAAAAGCGTAATGGTCCTTTGGAATATACAGATGTTCTTCAAAATAGAAGAAACCATCTTTAAACTTAAATTTATTTGAATCATTATGGATATTGTTGAAACAATATTTAACATCAAAATAAGAAGGTTTGTAGTGAATATTGCATGAATCTAATTAAAAAAACAAAGAATTCACTAGAATTAGTATAATAGTTGCTTGAATATAATTTTTTTTTTTATTTTAAGAGTATTATCTATTGTTGGTCGTATATTGCCTCTCATTCTTTTGGTGTAAGGTATAATTGTTTTGATAAAGTATCTGATAATTCTTAGTGCTTCTTGGATCAATATGAAATATTGACATCAAATCAAAATAAAAATATATTCTAATGGGTTTGAAAACAATTTAAAATATGAACTAATATAAAATATTAAAAATTCTTATGATTTATATATACAATCATTGAATGTGAAGTGCCTTCAAATAAATGGCGCTATTCTTAGAAAGAATCTACAATAACAAAAAAGTTCCTTATTGTAGATGTCATAATTAATTTTTGCAGGTAAGAATTTTCTAATATAAAATACAACTTGATGTAATTTCTATTCTCTTTTAAGTTGTAATAACATTATTCTCAATGCAAAGTTTAAGGCATTGGTTTTCATAAAAAATGGCTTAAAAAAATTTAGATGAATCAAGATAGGAGCTGTGATGAATGTTGTTTTTAAGCATCTAAAGACTTTTTCAAATTTTTTTTCTCATTTAAGCTTATCCTTGTATATCAATTGTATATATAAAGTGACAATCTAAGAATAATTATTGATGAAGATGCTATAGAAGTTTATAAATTTAAAAAAATATTGAATATTATATACCAATTTTGAAATTATCTAGTTGCTAATAGTCTTAATCTTCTTCAAATCCATCATTACGCCTTCACTTGAGATGATATAGTCAAGGAATTTCACTTGGACTTATAAAATATCAATAAGATAGTTAATAAATATGCCTAAAGTTAAGATACCATATTCTTTTTCAAAGTCAGATTTTAAATATGATAAACTATATTATAATTCAATTATAAAAAAATTAGTAAGAAAATAGAAATTTTAATTTAAAAATCTATTATACCATAAATGATTAATTAAATGACTAAATAAAAATTAGTGATCAAAAAATTATAGTTTAAGAATAAATATTTTCTATTAAAAATCATCATCTACTTTAAAATATTATGTTATGAAAAATTATTTATTATTATTAAAGTAATTAAATATATATTAATATTAATATTATTAAATATTTTGGTAATAAATTATTTTTTTTATAAAATTATTTTCATGGTAGTTAAGTTTTTATAAAATAATATTTTTTATAAAATTATAAAATAATCAATTCAAATAATTAATAACTTTTAATTTTTTTTATAATTTAATTTTTTAAATATTATTATTTATATTATAATCAAACTCTTAATATAAAAAAAATTTAAAAATCTGAATAGAGTCTCTTTTCTTTATCTTTAAAAATAAATGAAGTATTAATTATTTATATTATAGATTTTAATAATAATTTAAATAAATAATACTTGTGTTATGGTTTTTTAAAATAAATAGTGAAGTAAAAGCTTATATTAGAATCTACAACAATGAAAAAAAGTAATAAAAGCTTACCTTTATGTTTTTAAGCATAAAGGTATTGAAAATTTTATATTAGATATTAAAGGAATAAATCAAAAATTGTGAAAGATTGGATTATAACATTTAACAAAAAAGAGAGTGGTGAAATGTTGAATCAAAACTTTTGATTGTTAATTAAATAGAAAAAAATTCTATAAGAGATTTTAAAAATAATCAAAATGATAAATAGTTGCTTTATAATTTTTAAGAATAATTATAATAGTAAAAAATTATAATAAATATTTTAAAAATAACCATGAGATCAAACCTTATATTTGATGAATAAAAGAAGAATAAAGTTGAAAAGGATTGCATTTGAACAAGTCAAGGATAAACAAGCAATATAATATTATAAAAGAATATTTGAAGATAAATATAATTATAAAAAATTATGCTAGAACTTTCAAAAATAAAATAAATAGACATTATTACATTAGAGATTTTAAAGATGAAATAAGTCGTGAAAGCTTGTATTATAATTTTCAATAATAAAATAAATAGTGAAAGATTATAAAATATCATTATGAAGCTTTTAAAGATGAATAAAGTTATAATTACTTCTATTATAATTTTTCAAAAGATAAATAAAATAATAATAGATTGTAATAGAGCTTTTAAAGATGAAATAAAGTAGTGAAATGTTGTATTATAGCTCTTAAGAATAAACAGGGTACTAAACAATTGCATCAGAGATTTCAAAAAGATACAAAGTAAAAAAATTAAAGATTTTAAAGATTACGTGTATATATATATATATATATATATATATAATATTTTATTACTTTATTTTTATATACATATATATATATATATATATATATATATATAGAGAGAGAGAGAGAGAGAGAGAGAGAGAGAGAGAGAGAGAAAAAAAAAATATTTTTAAAAAATAAATTTAATAGAAAAAAAATATAATGGAGTTTTTTAAATATTAAAATAAAAATAAATATAAGATTTTATTATAACTTTTAAGAGTAAATATTAGAGTGCTTTAATAAAACCAAATATTAGAGGTTTGAAAGGTAAAATATAATAATAAAAGGTTACATTAGAGTTTTTAGAGATAAAAAATAATTTTTATCAATATAAATAATAAATATTAGATAAAATTATGTTATAATTTATAAATAGAAATAAAGTAAAAATATTATATTAGAGCTTTTAATAATAAAAAAAATAGTAGAAGATTATATTATAGCTTTTAAAGATAATAAAACTTATAAAATATTATATTAAATTTTTTAAAAATAAAAAAATAAATATATATTATATTAGAACTTTTAAAAGTAAAATAAGTAAAAAAAAGATTATATTAGAAAATTAAAAGATAAACTAAGAAATAAATGGTAGATACACTAAGTAGTAAATAATAAATATTTTATTATTTTGTTTATGTATTAAAATAATAAAATATTTTAGTAGATTAATATTTTAATATATAATTTTTTAAAAAAATAAATTTTAAAATTTATGAATTAATTGACTTTTAAATTTAAATTTAGTGATAATAAATAATTAATTAAATATTTTAAAATATTTTAAAATATTTATTTAAATCTAATATTTTATAACATATATCATTTAACTCATATTAGTTTTTTTAATAAATTCTATTCTAAATTATGATTGATAATATATTTAATAATTAATTCTAAAATATAAAATGATAGTAAAATAAAATAATTGATTTTATTAAAAAGATTCATCATTTTAGTGAAATAATATTCTATTTTTTAAATAAAATTTTGATTGATTATTATTTGTCTTTATTTTGAATTTAATTTTGATTTTAATTATTACATTAATATCAATATTTCCATTGAATTCAATTTTCAAATATATACTTAAAAAAAATATTATATATAATTTTTCTAATTTATTAACATGGATGTAGAAATAACTATTTTTTTAATTGATTAAATACACATTTATAAAAAAAAAGTTCTAAGTTGTTTGAGAGATAATTTAAGTGCATTTAATTTCTAATATCTTTAAATAAACTTAATCTATAGTTATTTTTTACTTATAAAAATATAAATTTTATATTATTTTTATTTTGATAAATTATTGGTAATATTTAATATATTAATTTAAATATAAATAAGTTTTTATTTATTTTAATTGTATAATTTATATTTAAAAAGTAAAAATATAAATATATTTGATTTATAATTATTTTTTATTTTTTATTATATTAAAATTTAATTTAGTTTTTTAAAATTATTTTTGTATATATATATATATATATATATATTTAATTTTATCCTATATTCTAATGTTATGGAGATAACTTTATTGACCTTTCCACAAAAAAATAAAAAAATAAATCATGAAATTGATAATATTAACTACCATATATTGTAATAAATAAAATTAGACAAGTTAAAATTTTAAAACATTCCTAAAACTATGTGTTTGTAGAAGAAGCTTAAATATCAATGACACCTATATTTGGATAAAGGATCGGTTGGTGTTTGTAGTATTTATGTATGTATATATACACACACTTGTATTTTATTTATTTATGTATTTATTTTTAATACATATGTGTGTATATATATATATAGAGAGAGAGAGAGAGACTAATGGATTTTATAGATCTCTCTCTTCCTCTTCTTCTTTTTGTCATGTACTGTTAATACAAATATTATCTACATTTTCTACTATCCTAAAATTTTAAAGTGGTTTTTACTTATCTTGGGCAGCAAAAATCATGATTTATGTGATTTAGGGTAAAACTGATAGAATTCCTGTTAATAGTTTATGAGTTAAAATATTTTTGTTGTTGAAACATTAAAAATACCATTTACTGATAAAAACTTAATACTACCATAAAAATAATCATAGATTATTGGCTTTCATAAGAGTCAATTTGAGCACTGCATTGAGTCAAATAGAACTTTTTTTGTCTGATTTGTATACGTCGTAGTGCTTCAAAGACTTTACAAAGATCTCCAATTTCTCACTTCATTGGTAAAAAATTGTTTAAAGAATGATTGCAGTCATGAGAAGCAAGGTGAATTAGAAGTGCATATTCTCTAATAGTGTGAAAGACACGAGATCATCATGTAATAAATTATTTAATTTTATAAATGCGTTTTGGAAGGAACACTATTCCTACAACACTCAAAGCAGTGTTTATTCCATTCTAAAGGACCATATCACAGGCCGACTGTGTCACGGGCAGCCCTTACTCTGCCCGTTCCACAATAGTTGGGGCATATCTGATTCGCGCCCACCATCCAAAGCGAGGAGGCTGCAAGGAAGCTTCCAACGAGGCCTATTTCTTGTTCTCGTTGAGAGTGTCATAAACGACAAAAGAAGGTTCGAAGCAAAAGCACTGGAACGAAGAGTACGCCTTGATCATATGCTTCGATCGTCGTTCCCGGAGTTGCAAATCAGACTGTGAGATCATTCTACCATAAATAGAACACAAAAAGAACACATTACGAGCCGTTAATGAGAATATGGACCTTTCCATTGAATCTTAGAATCTGTATAAGCTTAAAATAATACAATTAGCTGCCTTGTGATTTATACCATTTAAAAAGCTAACAACTTTTTATTTTTAAATTATTTTACATTATTTCGAAATTTGTATTATTGTTTCACTACCTATATTTATGTACGGTGGTAATCTTTTAATAATTTATTATTTTATTAAATACAGAGATAGTTTCGTTTTGGTGTAGACCCCACAGCAGTGCATATTACATTCAATCCTTTTTGTTGAGAGCAACTGAAAGAGGGACAAAAATCATCTTCACAAGAATGATAGCACTTATCGAGACTAACATTTCTTTGTGTGGTTTTTTCAAGTATTATATATATATATATATATATATAAATATTCGTACTCATGTGTGGATGCAGACAAGAACAAATAAATCATATGAGAACACTTAATTGCATGCTGCAAAAACCCAACTCTTGAGTTTAATAGTAAATGTTGTCATCAGTACAATATACCATGATGTCGTACGTGATATTTACTCCTCAATCGACCATGTGTTAAGAAGATTAATATAAATAGGAATTTTTTTTGATGTGAAATAATAATATTTTTTATTATTTTTTTTATTAATTTAAAAAGGTAGGGAAGATAGTTTGTATTTGATAATGTTTTGTTTTTCATATAGATAGAAAGTAGAACCTGAAATTATTCAAAAATTTAACATTGTATTAAAAACATTAGTTTACAATAGATGCCAACTTTCTTGTTAATGACAATGTGGAATATAACCAATATGAAAACATTATAATAATATATAATGTTAAAACGCAAAAATCAATTGTCTTGTCATAAAACCCAATTTTAAAAACTGATAAGCTTAGTATTATTATTTTTCTTATTTACAAATGAAGAAAGAGCCAGCATGATGCAATAAATATGTTCATAAATTAATCTCTTAACTGAATAAAATACTGAAATACAATATTATTAGCAATGTTAAGAACGGAATCATGAAAATAAAATAAAATATACTATTTGTAATTATTTCATTGGTTTTGTGTAGAAATTCAACAAGTTGTTTTTTTCTTTTCATGTGATGATTTGATGACATCTCTATCAGCCTCACTACAGAGCCTCATCTGGATCCAAGAGATATTCCAGACCTTCAACTGTTACCAATAGCCTACATCAACTTAAAATTCAGTACCATTATTTATATTCAAAATAATTAAAAAAGTAAAAAAGATACTGATTTTAAAAAACAAAAATTTACAAATTGAAATCAAGATCCAAAGAACAACGTGCATACAAACAAACTATCAAAATTTTTTGTCTTAAAAAAACTCTTTAAGGGTCTTCCAATTATTGTGCTGTATACAGGAAGGGATGACATGGACAATGTTTCCAAGTGCCAAAGTGCCAGCAAGGAATTTGGAGGGATTGCCCCATTGTTGAGAAATGTTGGAAAAGCACAGGAAAGTGAAATAAAGTCTTTAAACCTAATTTGATAGGACACCCCTTGCAGTTTATACCACAGGGATGTGCACTGGATGGATGTCCTCAAGAGGATACTCCAAAGCAAAAGACTTTGCTTGTACAATGAAGTTGCACTCTAGGTTAAGTGTGTTGCCTCCAATTGTAACAGTTTAAATAAAAAACGAAAGGATGCTTAAAGAAATGATAGTTGAAAAATCAAGAAACCATCTATACTTGATTCTGATTCAAGATGCAGTTTATACCACAGGGATGTGAAGCTTTTTTTCTGATTCAAGACCTAGAAAAAACAGAGTTTGGAATCAAACTCACAACCTAACTCGCCCCACGGTTACAGGTCTCCAGTTGTGGTGCCAACCCTGAATATAACCAAGGCTTTAGGTCTCTCCCTAGATGCGGTAGGACTGTAAGGAAGGGTTTGATCTGAGGGAGGGAAGGGCATTACCGTTGACCGCCAATTTCATGGCACTCCTGCAAGACAATATAACAGCACACGTGGAGTGCATGTTAAGTTAACACGTTGCAAACGAAAGTCGGTAAAGGAGGAACTCGGCATGAGCAGTTGGGGAATGAGGGCATGCGCACGGCCATCTGGAGGGACAGGTGGTAATTTAATTTATCTGTTTTTGGATGGACAGACCCTAGATGAACGTTCGTCGTCCACTTTTGGATCCTCCCTGTTGGATTCATGACATTTTATTTTTTTATTTTTCGTTTTTAATTTTTCAAAAGGAAAATGATAAGTTATTTTATATATATATTTTTTGATTAATAAATACTTAATAAATAATGATAATTATCATATCATCAAAACATGGCTACGGTTAATCATCCCCAAAACCATGGCATGATATTGATTTATTTATTTATTTTCATCTATTCATATAATTTTGTTTTGATGTGCATGCCTGTGTAGCCAAGAGGAGGAGGAGAACTCCAAGGGCCTGAGGAAAGACTTGCCAGATAGGAAAGGGACAAGAGAAGAAAAAGAGGCCAAGGGGCGGGAAGAATAGTGAAGAAGGGCCTCTAATCTAAAATTAAATTTCCACCAGATACAACCTCTACTTGTAACTGCAACCTTTGGGGTTTGAATCTCGGATATTGTAGTACTGTTGTCCCTTTCTAATATGACAAGTTTGAAAAATATGAAAATTGTTGTATAATTGAAATATTACATTCTCAATTATATGACATTTAGGACATTTGGTATTGTATTATTGAGGTTTTCAAGTTTTGAGCAAAATAAATATGGAAATATATTACAATGATTATGAAATATTAAAAATATACTTTATAAATATATATATATATATAAATATTTATAAACAAAAAGATTTAAAAAAAGAATTAAAAGTTATTTCTTGCTATCTACTAAGATTTGCAATATTAAGCTTGTTAAACTTTCTAATTATCCTTTAAATATTAATAATATTTGATATAATACAATGAATAGAATTCTCTATAATAAAATAAGACAACATAGCTCCATCATGTTTTATATTTTTAAGTTTAATAATTAGAAGATGTTATTCATCCATATCACTTGAGTCATTCAAATCAACATTGAGCTCAAATTCCACACATAGATCAACATTTAAAGTTATTTGTATCAATTTTTTTGTTTCTATATTTTACTTTGAACTATCTTTTCCTTCCATATTGGTGTACACTTCTACTAACATTTGATCATTTTTAAGATCAAGTTTTCCAATCAAAGATGCAAGCTCATCTAATTCTTCTTTCAATTTATGCTTCTTTCTTTCATCACTTATTATAAAATTTGCATTCCATATTAAGGATAATATCCTAGATATCTTCTAGCAATTGCAAATAATTTGGAGATCCATGTGTTACTATAGCTCATAGCACCACATTGTTAGAGATGCAAGATAGCGGGTTAGTAGAAAAATAAAGAAAAGATTACAAAATTAGAATAATTTCAAGAACAAAGAACTGGATGGATAAGAATAAAGAACTAAATCATTGACAAGAACAAAAGACTAGATTGATATCAAAAACAAGATAACACTTTAGATTCCTCCAAGACTTATATTGGCAAAATTGAGGTGCATCTTGGTCTTGCCTCTTGTTTATACTACAAGGCCTATATCCTATTGAATCTTTTAAAAGTATCTTAGAAGATTTTAGAAGATTGAAGAAGATTTTAGAAGACTAAGATAAGTTCAAGAAGACTAATGAAGATTCTAGAAGATTCTAGAAGGCTATTCGAGATTCTAGAAGGTTGAAGAAGATTTTAGAAGACTATAAAAGATTCTAGAAGACTAAAGAAGGTTCTAAAAGATTATAGAAGATTTTAAAAAACTAAAGAAGATTCTAGAAGACTACGGAAGGTTCTAAAGGACTACGGAAAGTTCTAGAATGTGGTGACTTAAAGTATGTTCATGACATACATAAAGGCTTGTTTAATGTTGAGTACTATTTTTTCAAATTATAATAAAATGAATTTTTATATTATAACAACATCTATTCTATAAGTTTTTACTTATATCTTATCTTAAATGAAGGAATTATTCTATAGTTTAGAGGTTGTATCATACTAATCACATTTAGTAGAAGAAACATTAAGGTTAAATTGCTCAAAGTTGATATAAAAAATCCATGAGATATTCCAAATGGAGTACTTGATATATGATATATCATAATACCTTTTTTATTTTAATTTTTAAAATTGCTATTGATTCAAAGAATCCAATCTTCAAAAACATCTCTCTTTATTTATATAGTTCTATTAAAATACTAGCAAATATATTTTCTTGGCTCTTATTATAAAGACATAAGATTTGTTTTAATAATTTTTTAGATAACATAGATAGATAGAAGTAGATAAAAATAGATTAATTTGATAATATCTTATAAAAAAGCTTCTTAGAAGCTTCATAGACGTGATTTCATTTTTATTTATGTTTATAAGTGATTGGTAGGTTAGAAACTTGGTCAATAAATTAGCCATATATTGCATATGTTAGTAGCTTGTGGAACAAGCTAATTTCATGGCGTATATATAAGAAACTTATCTTGTAAGTTTGACATGTGTCTTATAAATTGGATATGTCTTAGAGATCCTATAGAATGTTACCACGTAGCTCTTAGGTAGATAGCATATATAGAAAAAAGAATGAAGTCTTCTTCATTCTTATTAATATCTTTTTTATTTCTAAAATTATTTTAAGAGTCTCTATTCTTCTTGTCTTTGGCAATAGCCATTCTAATTTAATATTATACTATCTTTGATATATTCTTTATTCTTTTTGAATAATATAAGAATATTTTGATATTTTAATTTTTTGTGTTTCATATACTTGATAATTTGATAAGAATTAAGATTCATTATTCTTATTTTGTATTTTAGAAGTGAATGGATTGTGCCACTTCTATTTTTATATTAAAAGATTATAAATTATCCACCTTTAAATTAACATTTTTTTCTTTCTAATCTTAATATTTTTCATTAAAGAGAATAGATCATCTTTGTTTGTGGAAATTTTTATTTAATATTAGAGGTTGCAAATTATCCTATTCTAATTTGAATTATGAATTTATTAAATTATCTAAGATGGAAAAAAAAAATTATAAATATTACAGTTAATATAAGTGAAAATAGATTCATAACTATCGCAAATCTTCAAGAGCTTGTCAATATTCTTAGGATGGAAATTTTATGCATTACTAATATCAACTATAGAAGTACTATTCCTATGTCTATAAAAGAAGTCCAAGGCCTATGCTAAGAAATTGTACAGTTAAGAGAAGTAAGTAAATTAGTCTCACAATTAAATCCAATAAGTCTTATTTTTAGAAACATGAAAGAGACAAAGATTAGTATGCTTGAGAAGTTTAATGTAACAAGATCAAAATTTTGAAGATTTTTGCAATAAGTCAAGCTTTATCTAAAGTTGCATTCTTTCTAATATCCTAATGGATTTATTTAAGTTGGATATATAAATGCACTTCTATTTGAAGTACTCTTTTTTTTATTTAAACCTTTGATAGAAAAAGATTCACAACTTCTTTATGATTTAAATTCATTCTTCAAAATATTTATAGCCACATTTAAAGAAAGTGATTGAAAAAAAATAATAGAAATCAAGTTCTTATCTTTACAACAAGGATCACAATCAGTTACAATACATGCTGCCAAATTTTAAAATTTTACTTATGATGTGGAGTAGAATAACAAAGATCTTATGAATTAATTTTATTATGGATTGAAAGATAATATCAAAGATTTATTATTAATAATATCAAAAGTGGACTCTTTAAAATAATTTATTACTCAAGCCATTACATGCAACAATTGATTATTTAAAAGATGTTAAGAACATAGATTTGGTTGGAGAGGAACAAGTCAATTAATGACAGCAATTCTTAAGTTTTTAAAAATTTATTTGACTAAGTCAAAATTAATGCAAATTGATACGCTATATTTTAAACCTCTCACCAAATAGTAAAAGATTTGACATTATTAAGAGAATTTGTGCTTATATTGTGGAAAAACTAAGCTTATTGCTCAGTATTATCTAAAGAAATAATGCAATCACAAAATAAAGAGTATGGTTGCTAAAAAAGATAATATATTAAAAAATAAAATTTATCAATTATAATAGGGATTGTGTGGCTGGAATCATATACAACATCTAATAAAGGTCTAATTTTCTCTTAAGATCCTTTGCCTTATTTTATAATAGATATATCTTTAGGACCTAAAAATCACAAAGTCTTTGCTTTATTAGATTCAAGAGCCTTAGCTTGTTTCATAAACAAATATTTTTTCAAAAAACAAGAAATATCTTTAGTTAAAAAAAATAAATCCATCTACATAGAAGTCATAGATGGTCATTTCTTATCTTTTGAAGATATCACCCATAAAATTGTTCTTTTAGATGTAGCAACTAAATGGCATAATAGCGTAGTAATATTTAATATGATTAGATCTTCCATCAATGTAGTTATATTAAGATTATTGTGATTAAAAAAATAAAATTTTAAAATAAATTGGACTTTTTATAATATTAATTTTTTTTATAGTTTAATTCAAAAATCTATTAGTCAAGTGAAAATACATAAGTCTAATACATCCAAACCCTTTTTGGAAGGTACAAAATTTTTATATATGCAACAAAAGAAGGATCATCTTTTGCTATATATGCTATATTCATTTTTGATGTTGAAAAGATTGTAAGTGGTATTCCTAGCTAGTATCAAGATTTTAAAGATATTTTTGAAAAAAAAATATAAATATTTTTTTAAAACATCAACCTTATGATTATTCAATCAATCTTCAAAAAGAAGCTCAACTATCATTTGAACCAATCTATAGTTTATTGTGAAACAAGTTGGCTGCATGAAAGAGTATATTGATAAAAGCTTGGCTAAGAATTTCATATGCCATCCAAAATCCCTAGCAGGAGCTTCTATCTTATTTGTGAAGAAAAAAGACAGATCGTTATAGATATATGTTAAGGACACAAACTAAAAGAAGATGCATAAACTAATAAAATTTGTATCAAAGGAATATGACAAAATAAAATAAGAAAATATATATATTCAAGAAGAAATTAAAATGGCTATTACCAAAGATTAGAAAATAAAAAGATTCTTGAATTAGACTAAAAATAAGAAAGGAGTTGACAAGAGAGAAGAAGGCTTCATTCTTATCTCTATATTTACTATCTACTTAAAAACTACGTTGCAATATTCTATAAGACTTCTAATAAATGTCCAATTTGTAAGATACATATCAAACTTACAAGATAAGTTTTCTACATATATGCCACGTAGTTA
This sequence comes from Physcomitrellopsis africana, assembly GCA_036785485.1. Taxonomy (NCBI): domain Eukaryota; kingdom Viridiplantae; phylum Streptophyta; class Bryopsida; order Funariales; family Funariaceae; genus Physcomitrellopsis; species Physcomitrellopsis africana. Next base: position 635,664 of record JAWRVF010000019.1, on the reverse strand, counting down.
TCTTGTTCCACAAACTACCAACATGTGCAACACGTGGCTAATTTGTTGGCCAAATTTCTAATCTATCAATCATCTATAAACATATATAAAGATGTATAAAGATAAAATCATGTCTATGAAGCTGCTAGGAAGCTTTTGTATAAGATATTATCTATTTGTACTTACTTCTATCTATATATGTTACCTAAATAATTATTAGAGTAGATCTTATATCCATAATAATATCCCCCTTTCTAAAGACAAGCTCCACAAAGAATAGTGATTACATGTTGAAGAAGTCCAAGATATGTCAAATTATATTTGTCACATATTTTCATCTTTGTTCTTTTTGAAGATAGTTGATAGGTCTTTTTAGCCATTAATAGTGTATCATATTAAGACAGGAAGATCACTAAGATATTTGATTATTTTTTCAGCCTTCATAACTTCCTTCAAATAAAACATTTGAAACACCATTAGAAGTAGTTCCTACTTTAAAAAATATCACAAAAAATCAAGAGTTTCTTCTAAGGTTATAATATTTAATATATTATATTTGGCCATTAATTCAAAAAAAAACATGTCATTCTTAAAGATCTTCATCTCTATTTTGTCATCTTAAATGTTGTAACAATCATAATATTTTATTCGATAAATCAACAAACAATAGCTCTTGAATTGAAATTTTTAGTGGATTTTTCATCTCCTTAGCATTAAAAAATCTAAAGAAATAACAAACTAATGATATAAGATAGAATGAAATCTCTATTGAATCTCTTTTATTTATAGCAAAGATTTATTTATTTCTTCATTTTGATTTTGATGGATGTTATTAATGAAATATATTGACTTTGATTGATGTATTTGCTAGATTCCTAAATGGCTCCTATGTACATTCATTGATATAATATCTATACTAATGTACAAGGTATTCCAACTTATTTTGGTACTGCCTCAAATCTAAGATCTCTTCTACATCAAATTCTTTATTATTATCTACTTCTATAGGAGGTGATGGTATTTGTCTTTTTTCTTATATATCCACTGTCTTATATGACTTAAATAAAAATGCATGGAATATAGGATGGATCTTCATATACTCTAGTAAGTTTAATTAATAAGCAACTAGATTGACTTATTCACAAATTGAAAATGGTCAAAGCCTATAATAATCCACTTTGTCATAAGGATAAATAATCTTGATATTATGATGAAGTAATCATACATTATTACCAACATGAAATTGAGGTTGTTTCTTATAATAAATATTTTTATTGGTCTTTTGTTGTTCTTGAGTTTCTTTTAATTGTGCCTTTATTGCTGCATGTAGCTTTGATAATTCATTTGTTAAATCTTTTGCTACAAGATTATCAACTTTTGAAAAGTCAAAAATATTAAGTCATGGATGATAATTATAATTAGTAAAGAAAGGTGTTTATTGAATAGAAGATTGTATTAAATTATAATAAGCAAACTTTGCCAATGACAAAAGAATTATTCAATTATCTTGATGATAGTTGATGATATATTTCAAATATTGTTCTAAAACTTGATTTACTTGTTTTGTTTATCCATCAATTTGAAGGTGGAAGGTTGAAGATAGTTTTATGTCCACTTTCAATATTTTCAAAAGAAGTTTCTAAAATCTTAATAAAAATTGTGTCCTTCTATTTAATATAATATTTTTTGACAATCTATGATAGCGATAGATGTTAATAAGGAAGAATTTAGCTATTTCTTCACCTGTAATAGATTTATATATGATATAAAATATATCATCTTAATAAAATAATCTATAATTATAATATATAAGCATCTCTTGAAATAGAATAGATTATTTTTAAACTCAAACTTGGAAATATCATGAGACTTAGATAAATTATTCTTAATATCATAAACAAAAAGATCTAAAGACATATTTGAATGGACTTGCTTGAAAAAAATTGAATCAACAATTAATATTAATTTTATTATTTAAAAATAAAATTATTTTGGCTTCAATAAGATTGTCCTTTGTTGATTAAAAGCTGTATCTCTTTCTTTTGGTATAAGATGAAAACATCTCAAAAAGACATCAGATGGACTTTGTTATTTTTTTAGCCAATAAATGATAATGAACTCGAATATTGACAAAGACATACTCTAACAAGCTTGACAATAATTCAACACATATGTTGACATAAAATACTTGAAGTTTTTATGATTTGTATATATGATAATTGAATTAAAAGTGTCTTTTAGATAGAGACACTATTCTTAAAAAGAATCCATAATTGTAAGAAGTTCTTTATTATGGATTTTATACTTGATCTCTATTGTTGAAAATTTGTGTAATAAAAAACTACTAAGTGAAATTTGTCATCTACTCCTATTTGTGACAATATCACATCTAAGGCAAAGTCTAATATACTTGTTTCTATAAAAAATGCCTTGAAAAAATTGACGCAATACACAATGAGTACAAAAATAAAAACTATCTTCAAATATTAAAGTATTAAAGATATCAAAGGTAGAGGTTATCTATTTTTTATGGTAATCTTGTTGAATTGTTGATAATTTATATACATCCATAGTGATTTATCTTTTTTCTTTACAAACAAGATATGAGCTCTTGCTAGAAATTTTGAATGGCATGTAGAATTCTTAGTCAATTTCTCATTAATGTATTTTTTGAGTTTAGCCAATTCATTTTGTGATAAATTATATATTGGTCCAAATAAAAGTTGAATTTTTTTTTTGAGATTGATTGAGCAATTATATGGACAATGCTACAGAAGAATATCTATATTTTTTTTTCAAAAACATCTTGATAATCTTGATAATAGCTTGGAATGCCACTTGAAATCTTTCTACTATCAAAAATGGATGTAGCATAAATAAAAAAAGATGATATTTTTTTTGTTGTATATATAAAAGCTTTTATATCTATAAATATGGATTTTATTATATTAAACTAATGGCTTTTTATTTAATTAACAAGACTCTTATTAATACTTTAAAAAAAATCAAATCTACAAGAAATCTAGTCTTTTTGAGGATTATATTTTTTTAGCTATAATAAACTTGAAATGATTGGATTAGAGGGAGATTTAATTATATTAAAGATTATATGATTATTATGACCATCTATTATCATATTTATAGGAAGAATTATATAAATAATATTTTTAGAAGATAATAAAAGACTATCTATGTTTTTTATATGTACGGATTTAATTTTTTATATTAAAGATATTCTATGACTTTTAACAAATTTTTTATTTAAAAAATACATTAAGGCTCTTGAATCTAACAAAGCAGAGATTTTGTAATTTTTAGGTTCCAAATACATATCTATTATAAAACAAAGAGAGGATTTTGAGGAGAAAATATGACCTTTATTAGAAGTTGTATAAGATTCTAACTGCATAGTCTCTATTATAGCTAGACAAATTCATTTTTTGACATATTATCTTCTTTGACAACTATACTCCTTATTTTGTAATTGTGTTGTTGTATTATATATTGTCTTATTTGAAAACGTACTTGGTACTTAGTTGTAGAAGGTAAAGTTGTGGTTTACAAGTATGCAAGCAATTAGATTGTGGAAAAATATCCAAAAACCGTACTAATATCTTTTGGCTACTAACTTGAAAGTTGATGCAGATATTCTAATATTGATTTTTTCTTCTCTAACTATTAACTTCAATTGAAAATTGGTATACAGCTTGATCTCTAAGTTTTCTAATATCATCTCAAATTTCACCATATTTTGACTAATAGATCTCTAGATATCACAAAAATCCTAAACAATCTCAAATTACCAACTTTTGGTACCTCTTCACACTAGTGATTAAATATCTCTCAACTGCATTGTTAGATTATTATAAAATTTTATGCACTCTTAATACATCTAGTTAACCATATATTCTCAAAATTTCAACTATATATGTTATATCAACCACACACATTAGCCAAGAATGCTAATCCTAATTTTATTGTATAAAATCCAAATCACCAATAAAAACCTTGACTTTGAACAACAATTGCAAAATTATTCCAAAATCTATAAAAATTGTCTTATATCTCAATTTTTGTAGGTTTTAAGTATCAATATTTTTACACCATTTTGTAATCTATAGAAGTGCCAAGTTCTAGGAGAATTTGAGCATTAATTTTTTTACACCATATTGTAATCCATAGAAAAATTGGTTGATGAATGCAACATTATTCTACTTGATATCAGTTGCTAATTGTGAAAATTATAAAGCATACAATGTCACTAATTGATTGTTTTATTGCAAGATATGAATCTTGTTGATTGCAATGTAAATTATATCATATTTTTTATACATAAATCAAAACTCTACTAAAAATACCTCCAAATTATTCAATATTGGATTACATCATTCAGGAAAAGATGAAAACCATGATAAAGTAGGACTTGAAAATAGTCTTCTAATAAACTAACTTGTAATCTTTAAACTGAATAACTTTGAGGTTGAAATTCAATCACCAATTGTACCTGATTCGTGAATCTTTGAAACTTAGGTCTTGTGCCATCAAGCTTCTTAAGCAAACTAATTTTTGCTTCTTTAATCCTTGAATTTATATTCCATCATATGTGAAGTAATATGCCTTAGTGTAGATATTGAAGCAGATCTAATCATCTCTATATCTTCACTTTCTGCTAATCTTGTTGCTCTTTTTAGTTGATGCATTACAAGCATTAATTCTTTCATTTGCTTTTATATTTGTTCCATTGCATTCTTTATTTTAGCAAGCTTTTCCATGATAATACAATAGAAAGAAAGGTGTCTACTTTCACTTAAAAAATATAAAATAAAATACTCAAGAATAAAATAAAATTTTTAAAGAATAATATTAGTTTAAAATTGGATAATCTACAATTTTTAATATGTTTATGTCTTATCAAGAGAAAGAGATAATCCATTCTTAATCAAAAAAAGATAGAGCTCTCATATTGTATGTATATTCTTGTTACTCTATTAAAGACTTAAATTGAAAGAAGATGTATAAATTAGTGAAACCTGTTTAAAAAAATAATAATAAATTAGAAATAAGAAAGTATATATATTTAAGAAGAAACTACAATAGCTATTGCCAAAGATTAAAAAATATAAAAATTCTTAAATTAGATTAGAAACAAAAAAAAATTGATAAAAATAATAAAAGATTCATTCTTGTCTTTATATACACTATCTATCTATGAGCTATATGGTGATACTCTATAGGATTTTTAACACATGTTCAATTTACTAGACACATGTCAAACTTATAAAATAAGTTTCTTTTATATGTGCAATATAATTAGCTTGTTCTACAAGCTACCAACATATGCAACATGTGACTAACTTATTGGCCAAATTTCTAATCTACTAATCACCTATAGACATATATAAAGATGTATAAAGATGGAATTGCATCTATGAAGCTTCTAAAAAGCTTTTTTGTAAGATATTATTTATTTTTATCTATTTCTATCTATTTATATTATTTAAATAATTATTAGAATAGACTTATGACCATGATAATGTGCGTAGATTATCAAAGATTTAATAATATTACCATCAAGATTATGTATATTTTATCTTTGATATCAAGACTTTTTGATCAATTCAATCAAGGAAAGATCTATATAAAAATAGATCTATAAAAAGCATATAATTTGGTTTGCATCAAAAAAGATGATGAATAAAAGATTACATTTTGAACTAGATATGGACATTTTGAATATAATATCATACCTTTTGGACTTACAAATGCATCAGCTACTTTTTAACATCTTATAAATGATACTTTTTGTGAGTTTCTTGATCATTTTATTGTTTGCTATTTAAACAATATTTTGATCTACTTTAAGAATACAAGAAAATATGAACTTCATGTTTATTGTGTCTTACAAAAACTTAGAGATATAAGATTATATGTAAAAATAAAAAAGTATATATTTTATATTATTCAAGTTGATTTTTTAGCATATATTATTTTTAATAATGGTCTAATAATAGATTATAAAAAAAATTATACAATTATAAATTAAAAAATTTAAAGAACAATAAAAGATGTGCAATATTTTTTGAAATTTTTAAGTTACTATTAAATTTTCATTAAGAAAATTTTTCAAGTTGCAATTCTATTGATATGCTTAATTTATAAAAAAAATTTAATGGAATAAAAAAGCAAAAGAATCATTTAAAATTTTGAAGATATTTTTTATTTTTGTACTAATCTTATATTGCATTGACTTTATTAAAGTATTTTTTTTATAAAAATAGATATATTAGATTTTATCTTAGATGAGATATTATTACAAATAGAAGCACATGACAAACTTCATCCAATAGCTTTTCATTCAAAAAAATTTTAGTAATTAAGATTAACCATAAGATCTACAATAAAGAACTTCTTGCAATTATAGATTCCTTTTAAGAATGGTGTCATTATCTAGAAGGTGCTTCTAATCTAATTATTATATATACACATCACAAGGGCCTTGAGTATTTCATATTAGCATGTATTTTGAATTGTTACTATGTTCATTGGAACATATCTTTGTCAAGATTTGGATTCATTATTATTTATTGGCTAGAAAAGTAACAAGGTTTATTTAAGACCTTTTTAAAATGTTCTTATCTTGCACCAAAAGAAAAAATTATAGCTTTTGATTAAAAAACAATGATCTTATTGAAGCCAAAATAATTTTATTTTTAAGCAATAAAATTAACATTGACTATTGATTTAACTTTTCTTAAGAAAATCCAATCAAGTATATATTTAGACCTTCTTGTTTATGATATTAAAAATAATTCATTTAGATCTCATGATACTTCTAAGTTTGAATTCAAAAATAGCTTATTTTATTTTAAAAAATATTTGTATATCTTTGAAGGTGAAATACAACTATATATTCTTGAATCTTGTCACAATTTTCCTACAATAAGATATTTTGAATACAATATGACTTTGGAACTAATATCAAGAGATTTTTGGTAGTCTCAAATATGGAAGGCAATTAAAGAGTTTGTGCAATTATGTGATATTTGTTTATAATCAAAAATTCCTTATCATCAATCTTATAGACTTTTTCAACCGTTATCTATATTGGAATAGCCATGATTTTTTGTCTTTATGGATTTTATTACAAATCTATTAATTTTAAATTTATATGATTTTATATTTATGATTGTAGATCATTTCACCAAGATGGCATATTTTGTATTATGTATAAAATCTATTATAGAGAAAAAAGTAATTAAATTCTTCCTTGACAACATCTATTGCTATTATGGATTGCCAAAAAATATTATATCAGATAGAAGGATGAAATTTATATCAAAATTTTAGAGAATTTTTTTTAAGATATCAAAGATAGATATAAAACTATCTTTAGCCTTCTATCCTTAATTTAATGGATAAATAGAATAGATGAATCAAATTTTAAAGTAATATTTGAGGTATACCATCAATTATCATTAAGATGATTGAATAACTCTTTTGCCATTGGCAAAGTTTACTTACAATAATTTGATACATTTTTCTATTCAATAAACACCTTCTTTTTATTAATTATGGTTATCATCAATGATTTTATATTTTTGACTTTTTAAAAGCTAATTATCTTATAACAAAAGATTTTATAAATTAATTATAAGAGTTATATGCAACAATAAAGGCACAATTAAAAGAAGCTCAAGAATGATAAAAGACTAATATAGAAGTCTATCATAAGAAATAACTTCAATTCTATGTTGATGAGAAGATATGGCTAGTTCATCATAATATAAAGACTATTTGTTTTTGTGACAACATAGATTAGCGTAGGCTTAAACTATTTTTTATTTATAAATAGGTGAATCTAATTATTTATCAATCACATCTACCAAAGTCTATGAAGATTCATTATATATTCTATGCATCTATGCTTGAGCCATATAAGACAACAAATATACAAAGAAGAAGACAAATGCCACCGCCTCATATATAAGTACACAACAATGAAGAATTTGGGATGGAAGAGGTCTTAGATTTGAGGTAGTATCAAAATAGGTTGAAAAAATCTTCTACATTGGCACATATATTGATATTAGTAAATGCACATGGGAGCCATCTAAGAATCTAGCAAATGCATTAATAAAAATTAATATATTTTATCAACAACATCTATCAAAACTAAATAAAATCTTTATTATAAAGCAAAGCAGGTTCAAGGAAAATATCTTATATCATTATTTGTTATTTTTTTGGATTTTTAGCATTAAAGAGATGGAAAAACAACAATTAGCAAATTTAATTCAAGAGCTATTATTTGTTCAATTATTAGATGAAATATTACAATTGTCTCAACCTTCAAGATAATGGAATAGAGACAAAGATCCTAAGAAATGACATGTTCTTCTTTAAACTAATAACAAGATACAACGTGTTTGATATTATGACCTTAGAAGAGATTAACGATGTTTGGTGATACTTATAGAGGTGGAAACTACTCCTAATGGTGTTCCAAATATTTTCTTTGAAAGAAGTTATGAAGGTCTCAACAACGATCTAATATCAAGGTAGTTCTCTTATTCTAGTATGGACCTATCAACTACGTTTAATATTATGGACATAAGATTTATTGTCCATAATATTATTAGACAATAAATCTTATGTCCATAAATATTATGGACATAATAGGCTAAGAGGACCTATCAACTACGTTTAAAGAGAACAAAAATCAAAATATGTAATAAAAATAAATTGACATATCTTGGACTTCTTTAACATGTAATGATCGCTCATTGAGGAACTCATCTTTAAAAGGAGAGATAATATTATGGACATAAGATTTATTCCAATAATTATTTAAATAATATAGATAAATAGAAGTAGATAAATATAGATTAATTTAATAATATCTTATAGAGAAGCTTCTTAAAAGCTTCATAGATGTGGTTTCATCTTTATTCATATCTATAAGTGATTGGTAGATTAGAAACTTGGCCAACAAGTTAATCATATATTATACATGTTGGTAGCTTATGGAACAAGCTAATTATATGGCGCACATATAGAAAACTTGTCTTATAAATTTATTACATGTCTTGCAAATTAGACACGTATTGGAAGTCCTATAGAATGTCACCAAGTAGCTCTTAGGTAGATAGTATATATAGAGACAAGAGTGAAGCCTTCTTCACTCTTATCAATGCCTTTTTTATTCCTAGTCTTGTTTCAAGAGTGTCTATTCTTCTTGTCTTTGGCAATAGCCATTCTAGTTTAATATTATACCATTTTTGAATGATTCTTCACTCTTTTTGAGTGACACAAGAGTATTTTGATACTTTGGTTGTTTGTATTTTATACCCTTGATATCCATCTTTCAAAACATTTTGGTTTCTTGGATTTATAAATAAACACCAACTTCGTATATAAATCCAATATTTATAAATTCAAAACAAACTTTTAAGTTTTATAGCCTTTTTAAGCAACATATCATTTGTTATAATTCCATCTTTTGACCTTATCTGTGAATAAAGAAAGAATAAAAAGTATAATTAAAAAAGATATAGAAAAATTGTGAAATTGGCTAATATAAATAACTTGTAAAAAAAGAAACAAAGATATAAATTATCATGAAGTTAGATGGCTTTGATTTTCTTTGAAAAATTATGTAAAAGAAGAAGATATATTAATTTATTTGATGTCATGATGCCGCATTATTCTATAATGCAATAAGTAGTTTGAGGTAGGAATAATCACATGTTTGAATTATGCTAATAAAGCACATTCAAGCTCTAGATATTTGACTTTTTTCACTCTTTTTATACATTTTGAAATCTCATTAGTAATTTTTATAATTTTTGTAGAAGTTTTGATTACTTAAGAAATAATATATATATATATATTTTAAAAATTTTGATTGAATTTAAGAGCAACAACTTATTAGATCCATGAAAGATAAGTCTTGTGAATGGATAATATTTCTTCCTTTTCCAAAAGTATTAAATTAGTTCTCTTTTATTTATTAATACCTTCCATATTAAATATAAATACATGTCATTAAAAAAATAAAAAATAAAAAAACTTATTAGTCATATAAACTTCAAACACATGTCTTACTTTTCTTTCTATTAAAAATGAATGCATACCATCATAAAACATAAAATCAAAATGACTTATTAAATATATAAATCTTAAATATGTGCTATAAAGAATCACTGCTATGCCTCAATAAACACCTTAAATTCTCTAAATTATTCAAGCATTTGATTTGTAAGAAGCTATTGTCATATCTAAAAGAACTAAGCTAACTAAGACTCAAGCATGAAGCAAACTAGCACCAAGCACTTAGACACTAAGTTGAAAAGAATCTTGCGTCAACCATATTGGAATTTATATTGAATCTAGTAGAAATCCTAAGGTTTTTTCTCTTAAAGTCTTTAGAAGTTTTTATTAGATTTTTAATTATAAAGGAACGAAGTATCATATTTCCTTTAAATATTCATTATTTGGATGAAATTCATCTATATTAAGTATTAATTATCTCTATTATATGATAAATAGGAAATTTTGATTGTTGTATTACAATGTGTCATAGTTGTATTGTAGGAAGAGTTTTAAACTAGGCAAAAAGTGCTTGGAAATAACCACTTGGTAGTAAATAAGCACTTTGGTATTTCCAAGCACTTATTTTTCATTTTAAAACAATGTAGTAAAACCTATTATATGTATTTTTTAAAAGAATAATCTAATAAAAAAAGCAGAACAAAGTTTCTGACTGGTAGATCCAATTTCATGATTTCTCACCTGTTGTTTTTAAATTTTGAATATTGGAAAGTATGTTGCAGTATAATGCATAATAGTGATTATTGCAATTTGATGAAATCAACTCATATTATTAGGATGTAGAACCTACTAAAAGGTTTGGATTTTTCATGGAATTTTACAATAAATGAAAACACTGACAAAATTTAATCTCAAGACATCTTACAAAATTTATATGTTTCTGTTTCATAAATGAGCCTAAGCATATTAAAAACTATTAACATTTGTTTATTTCTTTGATCCCAATTTGAAATATTTTGTGAAAGTTTCTTCCATTCAAACCATGGAAAATGGAGCCTGAATGGCAAATGGACCTTGAGAAGTTACTCTTACAACCATTTTATTTTTATTATATATAAAAATTTCTAGTTTTAACTATTACTGTTTGATTAAATTTTTATTTTATGTTGTTATAAAAAATAGCCACATGCCTTTTAGCTGGCTCAATTGTCATAAGCATCTTGTAAGTAGAGGATGCTGGGTCCAGGGTGAGAAAAAGGCTTGTGTTAGTTAGAACATTTTGAAAGTAGAGCTCTTCAACTGCTTTGGCAAAATACACATCAGACTTGTACCTTGTGGACAAATGTTTCCCCTAAATTATCATCCATAGGGCAATATTAGGACATCAAGTTTTGTCCTTGTCCCTTATTCCCCAAAGTTGGGAGCTGTAAGTGGAGGCAAAAAATTTCTTAGCATATTTATTTAATTTTTTTTGAGGACAACAAATTGTAGAGACCAAAATGTATACAGTAGGACAGAGACTTGACACCCATGTAGTCTTGAGTTTAAACCTAGGCACCAATAGGATGCCAATCACTATGTCTTTACTATTGATTACCACATGTATTATATTGTTTAAAGCCCAAATATCTTTACTGAGGCTTATCAACTTCATTGGACTACCAAGATAGGCAAGCATGTTGAAGAACTTAAAACCACACTATGAAAGAAATATTAAAAAGTAAAACATATTCTTCCATATTAGATATGAAATAAAAAATTATAAACATAATGATTAAGATTACATTCACTCAATTTTAGAAAAATTATGTTTTTCTTCAATATTGTTAACATTATTACAAAACTACTTAAGGAGCAATTAGTTTGACAATTTTTTTATTTTTTTTTTATTTTTAAATTTTTTAAATTTTTTTTATGTCAAATTCGTTATCCATACAATTTTCTAAAATTAAACTTATGATATGTTTAGTATGACTTAACCATTTTGTATTTAAAGCATAAAGTGTAAAGAAATTTATAATAAAACAAACCAAGATTCGAGTTATCCTCTTACTAACTTAAAATTCTAATATCATACAGTACAAGCAGCATATTTGTATTTATTTTGATTTCGATAAAAAATCATGAATTTAAAAATAAAAAACATTGTATTCACAATGGAACAATTACTGCTTTCATTCAAATCATCAAATAATTCCTTTTTCTTTTTCTTTTTTGAAAATGCTGTATTTTCAAACAGAATCCTTTGAGACAAACTCTTTGAAGAACTGATATTTGCAATACTTGTCCGACAAAATACACAAAAAAATGTGATAAAGTTAATGAATTAAAAGAAAACCCTTTCGGTGTGAAGAATTGAAACCCCACCGATCAATCACGCACAAAAATTAAACAAATAAATCAGATGTGCTTGAATGTAACGGCAAAATTCTAATCAGCTCTCATATCTTAATTGGAGCGTTCACTCTGGAGGCAAAAGTAGGGATATCTTCAACGGGTTAAGGCGTCACGCTGGGCAGGAACGCAGGTGTGAACAGATCCCAACGCTGTTCTGAGGCCATTTGAGGGGGCGAAGAAAAAGTCTGTTGGCAGTGGGCCTATTCAAAGGGGGAGCGGGAGCATCATGCCACTACGGCGTTCCCAAGGCGTGGGCACCTCCCAAGGAGGAGCGACCCCTTCGACGGGAACGAGCTCCAATGCAAATCGCCAATTCACAGTGACTTGTTCCGTGTTCAAGGTGGGGAAAGTTCCCATCTTCGGTTCGTGTTCCCAATCACAGGGCACTCTCCTCCACATTCAACTGCCTACGTGGATTCCTTGATGTGAGTGTGTGCCATATGCCGAGAGTCTATAGGATGGTATTCGCCAACTGGGCGAGTGGGTAGCCGCGGAGCGTGAGATGAGTGACGTCAGCGAATGTGGATGAACAGGATGCCTAGAGCCCTAGACGGATGAACAAGCGGCTCTCTTCACCAAGTCTCTTGTTGGCGATGCGGCGTTTTGTGTAGTCTCTCTCTGAGCGATGCGGCGTTTTTCATGTGTGTGGGCGTGTTGCACTAGGGTTCCAGAGCTATGCTGAATTTTAGAAAACGAGAGAGAGTGAACGTGTAGTCGCTTCACACATATAGCTTCGTTGGAAGATAGCAACAAAGTTGACTCAGAAAAGGAGGTTTGAACATTGTGGTTAAATTAGTGCACTAATGTGATTGACAGGTCGGATTGGAGACCTGACATGCTACAAAATTATGAACACAATCATGTGAACAGAATTTCCGTTTCGATCACCTAGAGAACATAGTAAAATATTATTCTCAATAGGGTGCCAATTTTGATGATACCTCATACACGCAAAGAAAAGGCCTCATGTACAAAACGTTGAAAGATAAAATAAATATAATACCAATGCAATGTGGTAAAGGAAAAGGTGAATGAAATCCAACGAAAAGATCTGCATTTCAGCGGAGGCATCACCTGGTTTCATTCCCCAACTTTACTAGTAGCGAAGACCCAATAAAGTGTGCCTGAACCATGGGTCCGAGACATGGGCAGTGCACACGATCAGCATTTGCATCTCAGTTATGTGGTTCATTCTGTGCGAAGGACGATGACGTGAAAACTGATTCATCGGAAGCATCTTCAATGAAATCATGCTCAAAAAGAAGCTTCTTTCAGTCAATTTCAGAATCTCAGTGATGACCTCTAAGCGATGGAGCAAAATGGGTCCCACAGTAACGGTTCCGTCTTGTTCAGCGGCGCTTTCTAGCAGTTCGGAACTGTGTGAAGCGTCCTCAAGTACCTGTCGGTCTTAGAGCACCAGCACAAAAGCTTGGATACTCCTTGGTCGGCCCACCGGAGGTAGAGGACTGCTAGCACGGTCATCTGGTCGGAGATTGTGCAATAATCAGCGAAGTCTTTTATTTCAGTGAAAGCAAAGAAGTGCGTCCGAAGCATTCGGACTGAAAACCATCGCTGGTGTTCCACTTTTGACGCACGTTGCACTGCAGCTCGTCGACGATGCAAACCTATCTTGTTACACGCACTTCATATCAGCAATCTAGTAGGCAAACCTTGCGTCTCATCTTCGGCAGATTCTTTTACTCATTGACATCCAAACTATTCCCAGACGTCTCACGTTTCTCCCCGGGAGTCACCGTTACATCATACATCCTACCGCCATAACTGATACCTCATGATCCTCACCTCTCATTACCTTGACAACGTTGAGCTTGGCATGCTATCCATTTCAGAGCGGTATGATTCTACACACCAAACTGCACGACAGCCTCACGAGCTTCCATTGCCTGTCACTTGAGATTGTTACATTAAACACTGCTGCAGCTACTGAGGAGTGACGATTTCTCCATGTTTTGTAATGACGTTCTTTCAACAATCACTCAAATGCATTACATCTGGTCGTAAAGGTTCAGCAGTAGTCCAAATATACTTCTTAAATGTACAGGTGAAAAGGGATAGCGTGTACTATTAAAAATGCAGCTCAAAATATGTGCATCCATCTGTGATTTGATGACTACTTTCACCCGAAATCAACTTGATTTGAGCAATTTTGAAGCGGAGGTAACTAAGTCTTGCCTTCAATGTCACTGTTAGGGCATACAAATGTGGTAAATTCTGTTTCATTCCTTGTGTGAACACATGGTACTTGGCATCATAGTTCATGCAACCATGATGGAGAGGTTTATCTTTTTGTTGCATGGATGACCAAAATGCTGACGTTATTAGACTTTTTTGGTTTTTTTGGTTTTTTTCTTGGCTATTAAAAATATATATTTTTTTATTGATATCATGAAAAAATAAATTCTATTTTAGTTGCTCATCCACATCTTTGATCGCAATCTTTGTAATTTCTCATCTAAATATAAAAGCAGAATATGGTGTCGAAAGAGTACCATTGTGGGTGTGCTGAACAAGTGAAAGCAGTTCATACGAAGTCTGTACTGTACAAGTTTTATTTATTTATTTATTTATTTATTTAATTTATGACGATCAAAAGAGAATTAAAAAACGTAGTGGTGCACACATCTGGTCAATCGTTTTTTAAAAAGTAGGATAATCACTAAATTTCTTTCAAAGAATTGTTCATTACGTTTTATTACTCATTCAACATCCAATAGCTGTTGTATAGTATAGACTTCGTATGGACTGCTGCTTTTGAGCCAACCGCAGTTGGAGATGAACTTGGGCTCAAGCTATTCTTGCAGATTCAAGACAGCAGCAACACGTCTGGAGCCTCCGAAACCAAAGAAGATGCAGAAAAATTTAAGATGCACCACCGTGTCTTGACACTGGCGCAGTCCATATAAGTAATGCCAATTTTTATCTGAGCACCCCAAGCACACGGTAATCCAATTGAACAGTATCCTAAATTCAATCAAACAACCCAGCAATCAGGAGCGGTTACCCAGCCTTGAAGAAGTGCATCCATACGTAAATGCGTGGAGTGCATAAGAGTAATCTTCTAGCTTCTGAAACAAAGCTGTTGACTTGCCCGTCAGAATGCTCCACGTCGATCAGTGCCTGCAAAACAGGCTACAAGGGCGTTCATATGCATCTGAAGATCACTTGTGCTAGTGATTGTGCTCAAGCCGGAGCGGGTGAATCATCCTCCGGGTTAAAATGGCTAGTTTGTGCGGGAGAACAAAGATAGGATGTACGCACTTCACAACGAATTCCGTCCAAGGTCGATCATGTTGCAAGCCCTCCAATGCGTATATCAAATAACTGTTCTGATGGGAGCGAGAGAGCAAGAGGGCGGGAGAGTCATCCTGGAAGTGCGGTCCTGTGGGTTGTATCCTCTGAGTGGCCCTCGAAGCCAAGACAAACCTCGGCATCTCAATTTCTGAGGAACCGCCGTGGGATTCACACCAATCCATGAACCAACAGTCATGGGTGCTGGAAACCAAGGTGCGATGGCTGCACCTTGAGGCACTCGTTCCAGCTGGATCCTTCCATAATTCTGATTCAACTTCTCACTCAATATGTCCAGCCCGTGTTCTACTTCACCATCACGAAACTGCTGAGCCGCGGTCTCCGTTCCCGTGCCAACAGTCGCATCGGCTGCCAGCCTGCCACTGCTCATGTCACAGCACCCGGTGTGCTCACTCTCATCCAACCATACGATTCCGATTTTGAAGTGGGTTGGAGGTTGGAGCCTAGGGCCAACCTTTCAGAAATTCTGGGGCGCCCTCGCGGGCACCGCAGGGGGGTTGGAAATAGTTTTCAACCAGCAATTGACGCGTCTCGGTACAACCTCACTAACTGCGTCATTGCCCCAAGCGCAAAGATGTCTCATGCCTTTCTCGGATACCACCTTCTACCCTACGCCACCTCCATTTCCTGCAAAACGTAAGGGACATATCACTTCTGCACCACAGCCACACACAGCTCTGTCTAACTCACTCGCGCCTCGGAGTAGTGCACCCCACATCGCTTCCAATTCCAACCACGTCCATCATTGTGAATCGGAGTTTCCGAAATGGGTGCGACTCGGTGAAACTGCTTGCCACAACTCCCATCGTCTTGGCCCTGTTTGGGCACTTGCGCGCCGATCAGCGACCTGTGAGATTATGCAATGTAGGAAACAAAACATAGTAATATACTGCTTAGGCGGAACACAAGGAATAAATACACATTCTCTTCCTAGGTTGTAGGATTTTAGTTAATCAATGTTGTTCATTGATGAGTAAGTAGTGATGGATGACTTGATGTTACAACTTTTAATTATAAAGTTATTGAAAATTTTGAGGTTTAATGCTTTATAGGTTTCAAGATTTCTATTTGGATGGAGGTAGTGAAATTTGGTTTCTTTGTTCTCTTCTTGGTGTTTGGTGTTTGGTAAGACTTTCTCTTTTTATGTAACTTACTTTCATCCTTTACCTTCTAATTATTAAAGCTTAGAAGCATCATACAAAGTGGGTTGTATTAGAAAAGTAACTCTTTTTATGTAACGTACTCTCTATGTGATTATTTTTGCATATTCATCCTTTATCTTCTAATTATTAAAGCTTAGAAGCATCATATAAAGTGGGTTGTATTAGAAAAGTATGCCTTGTGTTACAAGTGTAGAAATGTAAATGATGAATTTCATGCTAAATTATAAGCTTTAATATTTACACAAGATAAATATATAAGTAAAAGTATCAATGTTTCTCTTTCATTTGGCTTAGAATTAGATAACCACAAAAAAAAACTAGAGAAGTTTAATTAACTTATTTATTACAAGTAAAAATATGAAGCATGGATAAAAAGATGTTTAGAAGGAAATTTTAAGTTTTATCTGAGAAGAAATTATTCTCCATCATTTGGTATAAAAAACTCAAGACTTAGCCATTAGAATATATTATATTTTCTATAAATAAGTTGTTAATATAATTGTCCTAAATTTATTAAGATTTTCCATTAAGAGTAACTAAATATTAAAACTAGTATGGCTCCTTGAGTTGTTGGAGCAATAATGGAATTATTTTGATTAGTTATTCATTAATATGTTGTTAAGGTAAGATATGATATAATCCTAGGTGATTTCTACCAAGCTTTTATTTATAGAATATTTAATAAAAGAACCATAAATAAACTTGTAATAGATAAATAATCAATAAGAAAATAATAAAGAATATAAGATAGTAATAAAAAAAGGATAAATAAGAGGGTTTGGTAGAGGCTTATCAATTCCAACAAGAATTAGACATGACGATCTACTATAATTATTTTTAGGATTTTTAATTTTTTGCTTATATATATGGAATCATGTATAGCTTGAGCAATTTACTTTAATGAGCCTTTTGCTAAAAACCTTTGTTAGTATATTAGCTATTTGTAATAATTAAAAAATATATTTTTAAAAGATTTTGTTTACTTGAATTCTCTTTTATATAAAGTAATATTGTATTTCCATGCGTTTGATCTTAAGGTTTATATAAAGATTTGTCATAATCCAAAAAGAACCTTAAGTATTGCAACAAATGACAATGGATCTTGAAAAGTCAATTACAAAGTCTTATATAAGTTTTTAAAATTATTGTGGTCAATTTTTTGCAAGAATCGTAATGATGGTGGTCTTGGTATTATTGATATAAATGAAGCCCCCAAAGCACTTTTGTTCAAATGGGTAGTAGGAGTCTTTTAACATAGTTAAAGAATTATTTAATAATTCCTTATATTTAGAATGATGAATGCTAAACCAATTGCTTGTGGAACTTGGATATTAGTACCTAAATGTAAATAGGTTTTTATGTATGTAATAGGATTATATTTCTTTTTTGCTAAGAATTTTGGTTAATTGATAATTTTGATTTATTTTTTAATATTTTTATTCTATTTTTTTCTTTTTAAAATTATTTTTATATTAATATTAATTTTTTTATTATTTTTAGATTTAACTATTTTATTATTATATTCTATCTTTTTTTAATAATTTTTTATTTTTATTTTTATTTTTATTTTTTAAAAATAAAATTTTCTTCTTCAAATCTTCTATTGTAGAGTCTAAAAAGATATACCTTTCAATTGACTTATCTTAGATTTTCATCTTTACTTTAATTTTTTATTTTATTTTTAACCTTGATTTTACTTTAGATTTGTATTAGGAATCTCAATGGCTCTAGTTGGCTACTTTAAATAATACCAATATAGAAAATTAAATTATATATTTACGTAGCATTATTACAGTAGTTTTTTTTTGCTAAACCATGATGTTCTTTGGTTGCAACTTAATAGAAGAGTTCTAAAATAATACATAGTAGAAATACCAATGCATAAAAGAGAGAGTATCAAAACCTAGAGGAAACAATAGAGAATCTATTATTGATAAGAAAGGTTGCACTTGATGAACTTTCAAGAAATAAGCAACAAAAGAATGGATAGATTGAATGTCTTAAATGAATGTGTAGCTAATTGAGGAAAGAAATGACCAAAGGTACAATAAGTAGAGAAAATTTGATGAGTATTGTTGCATTTTTAGATATTCATGAGGATAGAGAGAGTTACCAAGGAATGGAGGTTTTTGACAATTAAAACTAGTGAAAAGAGTTTTGTTGGATTTTATTGTATGGAGATTATTTCCAATATTTTAGAAAGATGTACAATTTTTTTTTTTTTGATAATAAATTTTTTTTCTTATAAACTTATAATACATATGAATAATAGTAAAGAGTGGAATATATAATGGGAGGCATGAGTACAAATAAAAGACATTAGAAGACATTTGTGAGTCATGTTGGGAGAATAATAAGTTGTTGTAGAAAATATTTCAGGGTCTTGTTTTGACTTGTACACTTGCTTATCAATGGATTACTAAACTTGCCCAAGCTACCTTTATTCTTATTAGGTATTGATATAGAAGCTACATTAGATTGCATATCAATAGTGACAAGCATCTTCTTTAGATTATGACTAATTCAAATAGAATGAATTAATATTTAGTATATTAGAATTAAATTGGAGGTTAGACTTCTTCTTTGATTGGTTGTTATTGATGTTTTAATTTAGATCTAATTGAACTAGCTCAAACAATGATGATACAAACTCAACTAGATTCAAAAGACTTCTCAAGTTGTAGTAATTATGTAAGATTGAAAGAGCATTGTAGTTATTTTGGTAGATGTTTGATTAGGAGAACCATCAAAAGAGCGATTTGAGCAATCAAAGGAATTTTTTGAGTAAGAAGCAATCATATATATATATATAAGCATTAGACAATCTAAAAAAAAGATATTAATTTTTTCTCATTATACAAGGTATATAGATCTTTATATCCTATAGATATACTTTTTCATTTAAGTTAAAATTAGAGCTTGCTTCAAATATTCAATCAAGTTTATAAAATTTAAGATTTGTTAATTATAGGTAGAGTGGTTTATTTTGACAAATAGATATACATACATGTATACTTATAAAAATAAGTTTTGAATTTGATGGTTATAAATAGTTAAGATGATTGTGATTAATGTCTACTTAAAAAGAAAACTTAATAGAAAAAGTAATTGAAGGAAATGTCGGATTTCCATAGATGGCCATTGTTAGAATATCAAGTTGTTTATCTACATTCAAAAATATAAAAGAATATGATTAAATCATCAAACAAATATCTAATAGAAGTATATTATTATTTAAAGGTGTTATATTGAAACTTGAGTCTTTTTGTTTAATTTTTCATATAAAATATTTTATAAGTTACAATAATATTATAAATTAGAATTATAATAATTCATTATATGGATTATTAATCGTAGTAATTCATATTAATTTTCTTGTACCATCATTTGTCTAAATTCATATTGCCAATATATCTTTATAATGGTATAATTATAAAACTAATATACTTTAGAGGTACCTAATTTGATATAATGTATTTATGATGTAGATTTTTTATTTGAGTATTAAAAGTAGAGATGTTTGATAAAACATATTTATATTTGAACTTGCTTTAGTACTTCCTTCTTTATAGATATTTGATAAGACTTAATATTTTTATTAGAATAGCTTGTCAAGACTTAATAATCAAGGAATTACATATTGTTGATTATAAAGTATTTCCTATATTATAGAAGGTTGTTGGAAAGGAAACTATGTGAATGTCCAAAACGGCTAACAAGTTGTTTTCTTGTCAAATTGCATATAATAAGTATTAAAAGTATAAATTCTATCTAATGGCATAATTGAAGTCCTAACAAAAAAGGCTTATCTAAATTTCATGGTTAGTTCTTATTTTTTGTGGTGTTAAATTGATATTAGCAAATTATTAATAAATGAATAGAAATTCTAATTGTAAAAAAAAAATTATAATTTTTTAGAGGATTTTGATACTATTAGCATAAATTATTGTGATTATAAGTAATGGAAGGAGCTCTTTGGAATCAAGATTTTTTTTGGAATTAAACCTTGATCAATCTCCAATTATATGATTCCTCTTGTAATCAAAGAAGAAGCAACATTCTTCACTTGTTAGTGGCATGTCTATTTATGGTACTTCAGTTGATATTTTCTTATTATTGTTGCCATTATTCACTTTTTTTGTTTCCAATCAACTTTTTTGATTGACGTAATTTTTTTTTAATTATTATTTTATTTTATTTCCTATCTATCTTTTCAATCAATAAAAATTCTTTTATTTTGCTTTTATTATTGTCACTCATTTGTTTTGCTCCTTGTCAATCTTTTCAATCAATGCAAATTCTTTTTGGTTGTTATTGATGTTACTCACTCGTTTGGCTCTTTGTCAATTTTTTTGATCAATGTGATTTTTTTTTTTTGATTATTTTGCTGCCTTATTATTCTTTATTAACCTTTTCAATCAATGTGAATTACCTTTTGTCTTATTATTTTGCTTCTTTATTGTTTCCTATTGACTTTTTTAATTAATATAAATTTTTCTTTATCTTTTCTTTATTTCTTTTTATCAACCTTATTAGTTGACGTGAATTCTTTCCATCTTATTGTCATTACTCACTTTATTGCTCCTTATTGATCTTCTTAGTTGATATAAATTTATCTCGTCCTGTTATCATTACTCACCTCATTGCTCCTTGTTGACCTTTTAATTGATGTGAATTTTTTTTTATCTTAATGTCATTACATACCATTGTTGTACTATTATTGCTTAAAATATAAAAAAATTAGTCAAAATATATAATATGTTCATAAGTTCTAGTATGTGTTAGTATGAATAGTATATTAAATTAAAAGGAGTTGCTATAAGAAATTTTATTTTGGTTTATTTATTTAATTTACTTATTTTAATTATAATATTTAAATTATATATGACCTAAATATTTAGTATAAAGCCTTGAGAGGAGATTTGAGTCCAAAGATGAAAAATCAAACTACTAAGAGACTTATTTGGAAGGATGAAAGTAAGGTATGGATGAATGAAGGCAAGGAGTGAAGATCTTCATTTCCATTGATTGATGGTCATGCCCAATAGGCTTTAAGCAAGCTATTTGTGACAAGAACAAGGATTTTGGCGACTTCAGAGAAGATATTCAAAAATCAGATGCTAGGATTAAAAAGTTTATTTTTTGTACTATGAATTTAGTATAAAAATTAGGAAATTTAGAGTTTTTTATGAGAGAGGAGTAGGTGCTTGAAGTTAAGGTGTACAAATCATACCTACTGTCACTCTTTTGAGGATACAAGGAATTATACAAGAGCTTTTAGAAATCAGAAGGTATAATTAGAGAGGTGATTTTTAAATCTACATCTAATATAGAAAAATTATTATATTTGGAATTTTAAAGAACAAGATATTGGAAGTTGAAAATAATAGATTAAATTTCAAGGTAGGACAATTTTATATAAATATGGAATTTTTATCTATCTTGACACTTGATTGAAAAATTAGTGATAGCCAAAAGCTTAGTGCTTTTTAAGGCAAATTCTTTCTATCTTCACATAATTGGTGCTTCTATTGAGAGAGCCTTAAGGCACTAATTTCTCTACAAGTAAAAATGGGGGATCAAAATCTAGGATTTGGATTATTAAAAGATGTGGCTGCTCAATATCTTTTTAGGGCGTTTGCCTACTTTATGAAAAAGAAACAACAAGTGTAAGGTGATGATAAAAGCACCACAAAAGCCTTATAAGCAATGGTAGATAAGGTTGGAAGATTTGAAAGGAGGAACATCACCAAATTCTTGAAGATTTAGATATATGAAATGGAGGTACATCAAGTTTCAAAAGTAAAAATGATCACCATTTTTGATCCAGTAGTGATACTAAAAATTAGAGAGAAAGTACATGAATTGTATGAAAAGATTATATTATAGAAGAAATTTGAGGAGATATTAAAGGATGAATTCTTTGAAGAAGATTCAAAAATGATGACCAAAAGATTATTTTTAGAATGAATTGAGCCAAGGCTATAAAATCAGTTAGTTCCAAATGAATTAATTAGAGAGTTTGAAACAAAATTTGATCAATTATCATAATATAAAAGATAATTGTTAAAAACTAGAAAGATTAAGCTATTTTTATAAAAAAATTATTGAATATTTAGAGGACAAGCTACTCTTTCATCTTGCACATAAGACATTTGAGAGTGGATTTATAAATAATTAGAGGCTAGTAAAAGAAACAATAGGATTTGTGGCTAAATAACAAAAGAAGAAGACTTGTGGTTGTTTATTAAGATTAGAGTCAATGCTTATATTTTAAATCTAGTGCTACCTCAAAAAATAATTAAGAGTATCAAAGATGACACTCTTGATGAATTGATCAAATACATACAAGATTTGAAGATAGAAATGACTTAATTGAAAAAATCTCAAATGACAAGTTCATCAGAGATAATTGAAGGCTTAAAGGGATTTGTAGAGAGATGTATATGGTGTGACAATTCAAACCACAAGTATGGTGATTGTGACAATTACAAGGCTATAATCAGGAATGGAATTATATATTTCAAAAAAAGAAGGATAAGACTCATAGAATTTGAAGAGCCTTTGAAAATCAATTTTGGAAAAAGAGGTATGAAAAGGTTGGTGGAGGAATAGACTTCTAAGAATAGTGATATGCATAGAAAAAAAGTAGAATCTCACACTATTATAATTGAACAAAAAAAAATTTAGGCTAATTCTTCTTCAGCTAGAAAAATCATGATTAGGGGAGTTGAAGCTATCAAAAAGATGACTAGATGGAATGATCTAATTGTTACCATGAGTATCAAAGCATTTTTGGATAGAGACCAATAGATTAATAATTTACATAGTGCTATGGTTGAAGAAAAAAAAGATAGAGCTACTTAAAAAGAAAATGTTGAACTTGGAAATAAGAAGAGGTTTTTTTTAAAAAATGATACTTCTTATGATTAAAATTCAAAAAAGATGCCTCCTTCTATTCATCCTATTGACCAATCATTGCCAAAAGAATGGTGGGAGAAAGAAAAAATGATAGAGAAGGATCAGTCAAGCAAAGCCAAAGGTAAAAGTCCTCCTTATAAGCTTCAATCTGATATTGAAACATCCATAGATATGAAAAGTACTTTAGAAGAAAAGATTTTGGATACTAAAATAGAATTCATTCTAAAAGAGACTTTTGATATAAATAAGAGAGATTTTCATAAGCTGATCATTGATATCATAAAAAAAAACAGGTAGATGGGAGTTGAATCTATTATAGTGGAAGCATTCAATACTCGTGTGATTAAAGTTGAGAGAAAGAGATATGAAAAGTATTTGCACGATCTGCATCATTGGAATTTGGAAGCAAGGTTGATATAGAAGATAGGGCTGAGATAAATCATATCAAAGATATGAGAAGATATCAAACAGAATGAATACCAATAGAATCTAGCAAAAGAAAAAAGATTATATAAGAAAGACATGTTATCTATTCTTCAAAAGAAAATAATAATGAGATGGGGAATAATAGCTATTTGATTTCTTATTGGACTATGATTATTATAAAGATATAAGTAAAGTTGGAAGATTCTAAGGATCTAGTCTTGGCCTTTGTTGATCATGGATCAAAAATCAATATCATATCCAAACGGGTATATGAAAAGAATAAGTAGCTAATTGATATTAATGATGGTTGGATGATTAGAATTACAAATAATAAATAAGGTGATTTATATAGAGCTTGTTCAATTGTAAAAATTAAAATTGGAGATATAGAAGTGGAACAGAATTTCTTTATATAAAATTTTGCTACATATTTGGTAATACTTGGTCAACTCTATATTACAACTGCTAGGATAGAAACTAAAGTCTCGGATGATGGTTCATATTTTCTAAGATTTGTAGTTGGAATAAAAAAAAGACTGCAATTTTTTATTGTAAAGCCTATTTATGAAAGACATAGAGAGCATCTAAGAAAGATACCTTTAAAGCCAAGAAATATATTCTTAGGTTTTTAAAAGGCACCCATGTAAAATGGAGGTACATAGATGCAAATAGATTATTTTTAAATTCCAACATAGATAATTTTAGTTCTAGATTTTAGATTTGATTGACAATAGATTTATAAGTTTTTAAAGAATTCAAGATTTAGATTCTATAAATAAAAGAAGGATAAAAAAAAAATTTAAAAATTTAAAAATAGTGGATTTTAATTCAAATGATTAAGCTATAGCTAAAATAATAGAAGAAGTAGGTTTAGAAGATGGTTTGGTATAAGTTTTAGAAAATTTAGCTATACGCATCATAGATGAAGATGTTGTAGTAGAGATATATTCAAAAAGAGTTTATAAGGAATTAGAAAATATTGTAGTAAAAAGTGGACTTACTACAAATTATGGATTGAAATTTGAGACTATAGTATAAATTAAATATAAATTAAAATAAAACCTATAGCTATCCAATTATCACTTGATACTATAAAATACATCAAGTAAGCAATTAAAGAGCCAAGTTTGAAAGAAAAGGCCAGGATTGGATATCAATTTATTCAAGAATCATTGATTAAGCTAAAAATTGGAGGGGGTGACTTCTTAGCACATACTAGAGGATGTGCAGGTTTGAAGGGGATAGATGTCATATTGTTATTACTTATAATATATAAAAACTAGTCAAAATACATAATATGTTTATAAGTTCTAATATCTGTTAGAATAGTTAGTAGATTAAATTAAAAAGAATTGGTATAAAAAAATTTATTTTGATTTTTTTTTTTTTGCTTATTTTGATTATGGTATTTAAATTATATAGGATCTAAATATTTAGTATAAAGCCTTGAGAGGAAATTGAGACCCAAAGGTGAAAAACTAAACTACTAAAGGGCTTATTTAGAAGAATTAGAGCAAGGTATGGACAAATGAAGGTAAGAGATGAAGATCTTCATCCCTAATAGTTGATGGTCATGCCCAATAGACTTTAAGCAAGTTGTCTATGATAAGAACAAGGATTTTGGTGACTTCAAAGAAGGCATTCAAAAATTAGAGGCTAGAATTAGAAAGCTTATTTTTTTATATTATAATTTTAATATAGAAATCAAAGAATTTAGAATTTTTTATGGAAGAGGAGTAGGCACTTAAAGTTAAAGTATACAAATTATACCTATTGTCACTCTTTTAAAAATATAAAGAGTTGTATGAGAGCTTTTAGAAATCCAGAGATACAATTAGAGAGGTAATTTTAAAATCTACATTTAATATAGAAGTATTATTATATTTAGAATTCTAAAGAAGTAGATATTGAAAGTTAAAGACAACAAATAAAATTTTAAGGCAAGATAATTTTATATAAATATAAAATTTTTATCTATCTTGGTACTTGATTGAAAAATTAGTGACAGTCAAAAGTCTAATGCTTTCTAGAGGCAAACTTTCTCTATTCTAATATCATCAATTCTTCCAATCAATATAAATTTTTTTAATTTTATTATTATTTTTTACTTGTTATTTTTTATTAATACTTCCAATTAACATGATTATTGATTATTATTATTATCATTGTTCATGTTGTTAATATCATCAATCAATCTAGTCAATATAAATTTTTTGTATTGTCATTATTATTACTTACCTTGTTATCCATCAATCCTTTCAATTGCTATGATTATATGATTTTTGCTATTATTATATATCCTTGTGCTATGCTTGTTGATACTTAACAATAGTGAGTTTCTTCTTATATTCTTGTGCTAATCTTGTTGAAACCTCAATAAAGAAAAACTCTTCTTTATATCTTCATATAGTGCTTGTTGACACCTTGGCGACAACAAGTTCTTCCATGTACTCTTTTGATGTGTCCATTGATATATCAGTGACGATGAGTTCTTCCACATCATCTTTGTATTGTATCCGTTGTCGTGTTATAACACGTTTATATTAATATTAATAAATATTAGTAAAAAATATTAATAAGGATAATTTCTATTTAATATTTAATTATCTTGGTTCAATAAGAAATTAAGTTATTTAAAAAAAGATTTATGAAAGCCTCTTAGATTATTTTCTTGTTTTAATAGCTAATTATAAAAGTTAGTTATTAAATTTTTCTTCTAGGTTATAAAAACTCTTTCACGGCTTTTAAAAAGCCATAAGTTAATAAAAATAGAATAGGAGAGATAGAAAATAAGTATGGTTGATACTAGGATTAAGTTGAGGATAGGATTAAGCTTAAAATTCCTTAAAATATGTTGGATTGATACCCGAGGGTTGACCATGTATGGGATAGGATCGGAATCAGACTTCTAGCCACAAGAATGGCCATTAAGGACAAAAGAAGAAGTCATTTGGAGATCAGCAACTAGAGTTGAAGAGCTAGCTTTAAGCTCATTCTAGAAAGATTAGGCTTGTTTTTGTAGGATTTAAGAGAACTTAGCAATCACTATCTAAAATTAGGATTTATACTAGAGATTAATTTTTTATGCAACAAAATTAAGACCCTCACTTTTAACTATTGTGTGCAATTGAAGTGACATCTATAGTTGAGAATTTGATAATATATAGGTGATTGAGTGTACTAAGAATGAGTAAAAATTTGAAACTATCTAATAGTGCAATTGAGATTTACATGATCATTAGTACAAAGATGTACTAGAAATTGGCAGTTTAGGATTGTTTGGGATTTTTGCAATATCTAAAGATCTATTAATCAAATTAAGATGAAAATTGGCACAATGTTAGAAGACTTAAAAGGAAGACTATACATCAATTTTTAGCTAAAGTTAAGAGTTGGAGAAGGAGAAATTGCTGTTGGGATATGTGCATCAACCTTTAAGCCGACAGCCAAGTAACATAAGTATGGATTTTGGTTGATATTTCACAATCTATAAGTTGGATTGAGATGAAACATTTTGAGCTTACATAATACTTATATTTGCACTTGTATGCAAAGTTTTACATCAAGTTGACAATTAGATTAAAAATTATAGCTTATCAAAGTTCAATGAATAAGATTAGGATTTGTAAGGAGAAATCTAGTTGCTTGATTGTGACAAATAATAAAGCAATTGGGATTTATATGCAGATGAAGTTATTAAGAAGAGTGTTTTTAGGCACTTTGTATTGACTTAAGTACTCTCATATTGATATTCAATCATATTTTTCTTACATGGATAAAATTTGTCAAGGATTCTTGGATATTTGTGAATTGTATCTTCACCCTCTACAACTATGTGCCCGGCGCATTCTTGAACAGGACAACACGTAATACAACATTGTTGTTATATTGTATTATGGCTATTAAGTAAAAGAATACATAAAAATCAATAATTTAAAAATACTTTATTAAAAAAAAAAAAAAAATTAATTATTTAAAAAATAATAATAATAAAATAATAAAATAAATCAAATCAACAAAATTCAAAATAAAGAATATAAATTCAAATATGAAAAAATTAAAAAATAAAGATATTTAGTTGTAATAGAGACTTTATAATTATACAATTCTAGATGACAACTATCAAATATAGGTTTTATATTATCACCAAATTCTATACCTTATTTTAAACTTCTTATATTTGTTACAAATTCAAATCATAAATTTCCAACTTAAGGACTTTTAGATATTAAAGGTTTAACATGTTTTATAAATAAAAACTTTGTATTACAATAAAAATTGACACTCTCAAAAAAAATCTCACCATCTTTAATAGAAGTCATTAATAGATAATTACTTGGATTTAGAGATGTCATAGAAGAAATCAAACTATTGAAAGTAGTGTTAGATGATCAAGTATCTAATATTATCTCCAACATCAATAAATGTCCTTTAAATCTAGTGGTACTTGGTCTTTTTAAGTTTGAATCATATAATCTTAATATTGATTAAAAATTATAAAAGGTCACTTCAAAATCTAGTCTAAATATTAATAAACCATCTCTATCATTATTTATTGGAGCTAAGATATTTTTGCAAGATGTAAAAGATAAAGATTCATTTATTATTTTTACAACACCAAGTCTTTATTTAAATAGAGGTTGCAATAGAATCTTACAATAATATGAGAAATATCAAGATGTCTTAAAAAAAAAAAAAAAAAATTCTAATATATTGCCAAAATATTGACCTTGTAATTATGCAATTGATCTTTAAGAAAGAACTCAACCGCTATTTAGAATAATTTATAACTTATTACAAAATAAACTTATTATTTTAATAGAATATATTGATGAAAATATTATAAAGAATTTTATCAAATATTCAAAATTTTCTACAAGTGTGCCAATCTTCTTTATGAAGAATAAAGATGGATCCTTGCAAATGTGTATAGATTATTATAAATTCAATAAATTAATTGTCAAGAATTATTATTTTTTATTTTTAATATTAGAAGTCTTTAATCAATTAAATAAAAGCCTAAATCTATATTAAAATAGATCTATAATGAGCTTATAATTTGATACATATTAAAAGAGATGAATAGAAGATTGCTTTCAATACTAGGTATGGCCATTTTGAATACAATGTCATATTTTTTGGACTTACAAATGCTTCAATTACTTTCTAGCATTTAATAAAAAAATTTTTTTTTAAATATTTAGATAATTATATTATGTATTATTTAAAAAATATTTTTATCTATTCCAAAAATATAAAAGAATATAAATAACATGTATGTCTTAGAAACGTAAGATTATATACTAAGATGGAAAAATGAGTATATCACACAATTCAAGTAAAATTTTTGAAGTACATTATTTCAAATGTTGATTTACAAATAGATTCTAAAAAGATATAGACTATTATGGATTGGACAACTTCAAAAATTATATATAATGTTTAATGTTTTTTGAGATTTGTAAATCATTATCAGATATTTATTAAAAACTTCTCTCAAGTTGTTGTTCTACTTATATGATTAACTTCCAAAGACAAATTGGAATGAAATAAAGATGTAGAAATAATATTCTAAGATTTAAAAATAGTTTTTATTTTAGCTCCAATTTTATATTATCTAGATTTTTTAAAGCCATTTTTTATAAAAACAAATATATTAAACTTTGCATTGGGTGCAGATCTATTACAAATGGATGTAGATGATAGATTCTATCTTATAGTTTTTTATTCAAAAAAATTCTCAGCAATAGAGATTAATTATAAGATCTATAACAAAGAACTTTTTGCTATTGTAGATTTATTCCAAAAATGTCATCACTACCTAGGAGTCACTTTTTATTTCATTACAATTTATATTGATCACAAGTATCTTGAATATTTCATATCAATATGTATCTTAAATCATTACCAAGCTTGTTGAAGCATGTGTTTGTTATGATACGTATTTAATATTACATATTGTTTTAAAAAATAATAAGGCTTGTTAGATGCCTTGTTTAGATATTCTTATCTTATATAAAAAAAAAATGAAGCATATAATCAACAACAAACTATTTTTTGAAATTAGAGCTATTAAATCAATGATTTTAATTAATACTATTTTTCTTCATGAAGTTTGTTTAAGTACATTGTCATGATGTAACGTGATTATTAGGTGAAAGAGTGTGGAAATAGTATGTTATAAAAGATCTTAATTCAAAATATTGTAGCAAATTATCTTAGAAAAATAGATAATAGTAAAAAGGGAGTAAAACTAATGAGTGTTAATGCTGCCCTTTTTACAAATGAGCTTCTATTTACTTTGTAGGGCCATAAGTAAGACAAAACAAAGTAGATTGAAAAATAAAATAATATAGGCATATATAGGAGGGAATTAAGAAGAGGTTTCAGAAAAATTTACCACAAAAATCTCAAAATAGATACTCGGAAAGGACCGGTTATGAGCTGGGATTGAAATCAAACCCTAGAGTACAAAACCGCGTGCCTACGGCGGATCCAAAAGATTTTTGCAGATCGGAGATTAGGATTAGAGAGGAGACTTGAGAGATTTGGTATAGGAATTGATTTCAAGTGATTTAGAGAAGAAATGACTTTGTAATAGCTTTGCAAAGTCAGGCTTGTTTTGGGCAACTTGGGATTTTGTGAAAAAAAATATGGTTGATGTTTTAGGCAATTCCAAAAGTTTTATAGTAGATCCACAGCTCAAAACTTGTGGATTTTTGGATATTATTGTTGTTGATGTGTATTGTGAATTTGAGTTGAATCTAATGGTTTAGTTATACGTAATTGGGGTTTAAGTGGATCAAGGTCTCGGAAATTAAGTTTTGAAGGTCAGTCAGGGTTTTTGAGATCTTAAGCAATTTGCTAGTTGGATTGGAGTAAACTTTATTTGTATGGATAGTAGACTTATTTTTCTATACACATGAGTAATTTGAGACTCATTGAACGGTGAAAAAGAAAGAAATCAATACTGGAAGATCAACATCAAGGTTGTAGAAGGAGGCCGGCCAACACCTGAGAAGGTTTTAGGGTTTTTCTTCCATTTGGTAAGTTCGATTTCCTTCAAATTTACTGTGCTTCTTGCTCACTAAAAGATTGAAAGGTGTACAAAGTTTTAAGTAAGATCAATAGTCTAATCAACAGATATTGAGGTTCTAATTTTTCCTAGGATTAATTTGAATTGGTTAGAATTTGATTTAAGATTTGTTTAGGATTTGATTTAGGATTTAGGATTTATTTAGGGTTTGTTTTAGGATTTAGGATTTGATTTAAGATTTTGGATTTGACTTAGGGTTTGACTAGGATTTAACCAAGGTTTGACTTAGGATTTGATTTAGGGTTTGATTTAAGATTTAGGGTTTGATTAGGGTTAGGATTTGATCAGGATTTGACTTAGGATTTGACTTAGGGTTTGACTTAGGTTTTGACTAGGATTTGATTAGGATTTGACTTAGGATTTGATTTAGGTTTTGATTTAAGATTTAGGTTTTGATTTAGGATTTGATTAGGATTAGGATTTGATCAAGATTTGACTTAGGATTTGACTTAGGTTTTGATTAGGGTTTGATTAGGATTTGACTAAGATTTGACTTAGGATTTGATTTAGGATTTGATTTAAGATTTAGGATTTGATTAGGATTAGGGTTTGATCAGGATTTGACTTAGAGTTTGACTTAGGTTTTGACTAGGATTTGACTAGGGTTTGACCAAGGTATGATTTAGGATTTTAAGATTTTTATTTTTAGTATTTTTTAAATTTATTATTTTATATGTTATTTTCTTTTATGATTAATGTATGATTCATTTACTCTTCTTTTATAATTTCTTTAAGATTGGATCAAAATTTGATTAATAGTGTTAAGGTTTAATAGAAGTTGTTTAGGATTCTATTAGAGTTGTTAGGATCTTGTTGTTGTGTATTTTCTTTTTACCTTCCACAGCCAGGTACCCGAAGCATTCTCAAGCAAATTTACACGTATCACAATATAATTTGGTGAACCCGATGTGAAAAGCTTAAGGTGGAAGATTATTGGAATTTTGTTGGAATTATTTGACTTATGAAGAAGGAAGGCAAGAGAGTTGAAGGGAGATTTATGAATGGTGCTTCAATCGGAGGAAAAGTTTGAGGTGGAAGATTATGGGAATTTTTTTTTTAGATTTATTTGACTTATAGAGAAGGAAGGCAAGAGAGTTAAAGAAGGAATTATGGATGGTACATCAATTGGGGTTTCTAGTAGAGTTACAAGTGGAGCAACAAGGGGAGGTAGCAAAGGAAGACAAGATGGCAAGAGGGTTGATTTTGAAGCTTTTTAAAAGCTTTGAATTTTGAAAAATATCTTAGAAAATAAAAATGGCATTTGAATTATTACGGAGTATTACAGGGCTTTATAGACATCTTGGAGTATTTTGAAGTATCATAAGATATTTATTAGAATATTTTAAAAGATATTTTTGAATATTATGAATTAAAATAGAGGATGTGTCATCAAGATCTTTGAGTGAGTTATATATTTTTGATGGAGCTATGGATAGAGCTTCTAGTGGAGTTGTAAGTGGAGCAACAAGTGGAGGTAGCAAAAGAGGAGAAGATGACAAGAGCATTGATTTTGAAGCTTTTTAAAGCTTTGAGCTTTGGAAAATATCTTTGAAAACAAAAATGACATTTGAATTATCATGGAACATTATATGGCTTCATAGACATCTCAGAGCATTTTGAAGTATCATAAGTTATTTATTGGAGCATTTCAAGGGACAATTTTGAACATTATAGAACAAAATGGAAGATGTTTTGGATAGGTTGAATATTTTGGATGGGCCAAATGTTAATGAGTATTTTAAGGATTTTTGTATTTTCATGATAGAGCAACAAAAAATACAAGCAATTGAAAGGGATATCACAAAGGTATTGCAAGGAATCATCAACAAATTTGGAAGTTTGAAGGATGCAACATCACTAAGTTTTTACAAGTTTATATATGTGAGATGGAGGCATGCCAAATTCCTGAGGCAAAGATGATTTCAAGCTTCTATTTGGCTATTAAACCTAGGATTCATAAAAAAGTGAAAAGATTACTTGAAGGGGGTATAGAGACATGGTCAAAATTTCAAGAACTTTTGAAAGATGAATTTATTGATATAAATGAGGATAGGATTATCAAGCGAAAGTTTTTAGATTGGATAAATTTACAACCAGGTATGCATATGGATCTTTATGAATTTTTGAAAGAATTTGAAAAGAGGTTTTATCAACTCTCATCCTCAAAGAGACAATCATTAGATGTTCTAAAGGTAGACTTATTTTTAAATAGTCTTGATGATGCCTTGAGAGACAAGCTTTTCATACTTCTTACAGATGAATCTACGGAGAGTGGTTGTACCAGTAATTGGGAGGAGTTGAAAGAAGTAGTGATTATTTTAGCAAAGCAACAAAAGGCACAAGCTAAAGGAGTTGCAATATGGCCTAAGAAATCTTCTACTTTGGCTTCTATATCATCTTTATCAATACAAGGGATTAATCTTGAAAAAAGATAAATAGAAGAGCAACTGGAGGACTTAAAAAGAGGAGCCAATTCTTTGCAAATAAAAGAAATTGGATCTTATATTGAGAATGGTAAAGGAGAGAACAAAGACTCTATTCAAACTATTAGTATGGAAGGCCAAGATATCCAAAAATTTAAAGGCAATATGGAGCTCAAGGATTTAGACACTAACGACAATGTGGATGAAAGCTATGGCTATTCTACATTGAGTAAGTTTGTACAAGTTGGTGATGGCAATTTGGATAGAACATTTCTTAATAATAAAAAAGAATTTTCTATATTTGAAGGAGGTGAGGATGCTTTACCTAATACTTTGAATTATGTTGAAAAATTTAATGTTGAGCTTTCAAAAGAGATGAATTATGGATCTATTTAAGGTTCTAATCATGAAGTTTGTGTGAATTCATATCATTATGATGTAGAAAGTGGTGGAATTATACATGAATATGATGATGAAAGTCAAATTGCATATGGCTATGAGACCACATATGGATTGGATGAAAGAAGTTTTGAAATTTTACACAAACATTATTGAGGGGATTATGAAATTATACAAGATTATGATATTAAATGTGGTGGTGAAACCATAAAGGATTATGGCAAAAGTTGTGAGATTTTTCAAGAGAATGAGGTTTCACAAGGCCATGAAAATTTTCAATGTTATGAAGTAATACAATGCTTTGAGATAATACAAGGTTATGATGTTTTACAAGGATGCATTCAAAAAGAAATGAAGGATGTTTTACAAGGATACATTCAAGAAGAAATGATAGATATTTCACAAGATTATATGGCAAAAAAAAATTATAGAATCAAAAATAAGGGTACTAAATCAATGGCTTTAATCAAGTCAACTGTGAGTATTAATCTTTTGGACCAAGCTCAAGGTTATATGGATAATGCAAATGTATTGGGGGCACAATTGGATTTTGATAAGAAAAAGATTCATCATGCAGTGTAGAATTCAAAGGTTGAAAATCTAAAAATCTTCAAATATAAAGACAATCGAAATGGATTTAAAGATTATATATATATATCTAAAATGGAGGTTGGAATCAAAAGAACAAGACAAAAGATGTAAGTAAGATATATGTGGCTATGAGGATGAGGTTTCATTTAAGTCTTCTTATTTCAAAACTTGTACCTCGCCAATGGTTTGGTTATGTACAAAAGAAGATATTTACAACCTACTTGCACATGTGGAGTATATGGAAATATTGGCATTAGTAAAAGAGATAATTGACTATAGAATATTGGCGTATACGGGAAGATGGGCATTAGACTTGCATTAATAACTGTATATAATCTAGAAGGGAGATGGCTTCCTGCTTATTAGAAGAGATAAGGCCATTATTATCTTATAATGGGATGGATATATTTTATTCAAAAATATAAACGATTTTGGAAGAATAGAAAAAAAAAATGTCAAAAATATAGAATATGAGTTGAAAAAATGTGGAGTGTTTGATGAAGATGAATTCATATTGAAGATGTTTGAAGAAAGTGGCTTTGATGATACCATAGGTGAATTATAATTATTATTGGATTTAGGTTTTAAAAGTGATGATAAGGTAGTAAATGTGCAATCTAAAGAATTTTATGATGAAGTGAAAGAATATGTTAATAGATATAACGCAAAAGTGGAAACTAAGTATTAGACTATTGTTAAGAAAGTTAAACAAGTGGCATTGCCACTACCATTGGATTGTGAGAAAAGAGTTGAAGGGACTTAAATGCAATTGGAAAGAAGACGTGAAGACATTGGAGTGGCAATAGGAAGGTTGAAAGAAGCAAGGGAAAGAAATAAAGAAAGATTTGATAACATGCATTGACTACGGCCTAAGAAGATAGAAGAAGGT